>JALIZH010002085.1:0-27382 GCA_030522465.1 Rhipicephalus appendiculatus
ATGATCCTACCTAGGCCTCATCTCACGTGTTCCTCAGGTGTCTGTACTCTCTACATGCGTTATAAGTTCTCAAAAATGGTAACAGGGTTAAAATTAACAACAGGATGGGTTCATGAATACTGGCCTACTTTGTTCATCAAGCTCCATAAAGGCTTAAGAGCGATGAAGAAAATTAGAGGTAAGCATGAGGTTAGTTTGTGAATACGAGCCATAACCTGTTTTTAAAGGTATTTAATACATTCTCGACATTTCTATACAAGAGACGGTTTTCCAAGCCATGCTCAGTCACGATGGGCACATTCACACTCAGATATCACAGGGCTTTAAATGGACACTAAAGTAAAGCAATGACTTGGTTTAAACTGGTAAACCGTGCTCCGAGAACTCGAATGTTGCGACTTTCACCATCATAAGTACATTATTAGAGAAAAAAAATCTAGCTTGCAGTTTCATTTTTTAAATTTTGTGTTGAAAAATCCGCACGTCACTTTGAAATTGTATTTTCCGCATTTTCGCCCCACTGGCTTCGTATGTTAGGTCCATGGCGCCACAGATGCTAATATCCTTCATTTTAACCGATTCGGAACTAAGTACGACCTAGTAGACGCCGTCAAAATCTATGATGTCATGGTACTTGGTGCGGGAATTTCAAGGTGGCATCTCAAGAAGCGCGCTGAGTATGATATTGAAGCACAACGCCAAATTTAGAGCAGAGGTAGACTAGAGTCTCTTGGAGCCAGAAGAGCACGCACAGATGTTGAGTCGATGTTTCCATCAAAATTCTATTTTCTCGTCCAAAACCCGCGTCTGCAATAACACGCAACCACATTTAATACAAATGGTGGAAACATAACAGCTAAAAAAAGATATTCCTTCCTAAAGCCGTCAAGAGCATCGAAAATACGGCATATTCTTTAAAAGCTTGATGTCAAATTATACTATATAAGCTTCGTGTTGTTTAGCGAGTTCGATATACTGGTAAGTGCGCGTTGAATTGTACATGCAGTAAGCTTCGAAATATAGGAATTCAGATACTTTCACGTGGTCTATAATAGCTTCGTGTGCTTTGGTACCTCTTGCTGTAAAATCGAACTCAATCTTTCTCCCTTGAAATTGCAGATTGCGTTTGCTTATTTCGAGAGGAAGGGATTGCGTTGTTCTGCCCTCTTTTGACACAAAATGCACCGAACAAGGAGTGTGTCGAATGAGCGAAATATTTCATTTAAGACTTCTCATTTTGAAGTAAAATATTTTATGGCAACTACGGCAGCTCCATTGTGCTTTTTTCAGCTTAAAACGACACCACAATACAGAAGACGGAAGAAAGCGCTAAACTCAACTGACATTATTTACTGCGTCACTGTTATGTTTTCTTTTTAGTGCGTTCAACACATTGCGTTCGATTTCCACTAACAATGGTCTTAAGTAGCCCTACTGAACAATTGTTTTCAAACGAAGAGAGAAACACACCATGTGCTTGACGCATGCCTCATTTCGTTGTTACAATTCTGTGCTGACTGTGGCTCGGTGTAGCGTCTTCCAACTCATTCAGTTATCGGACTTGTGTGGCAGGTTCATCAATGTGCGATGACGGCGACTGCATAGAGACTATCGATCGCCTCCGATGCCACTGTCCCCAATTTTAACAACATCGCCGGACTCTCCAGCGTGCCTTCAGGAGAATTTATGGTTGGCGTATCACTGAAAGAAAGATCTTGGGAGTCTGGCTTCACGGCACATCAGCCCAGATAACTACGCGAGCCTTCCTGCAGTACTTCAAGGCAACATAACTGAGCGACCGCCTGTGATACGCTCCTCTGCGTGTGGGTGTTGTGAAATGTGTCCCTTTTTTCGCTATTTTTCCCTCCCCTCATTCGCCGCCCATGAGTAGGGTAGCAAACTGGACGCTAGTTAACCTCCCTATGACTAGGGTAGCAAACTGGACACTAGTTAACTTCCCTGCCTATCATATATTTTTTCTTAGTCTCTATCCTTCTTAAGAAAAAAATTTGCGCGGAATATGAAGCATTGAGTAAACGCTTCAGCATGGAGGCTTGTCTTCGTCAGAGCTCCGACGGAAGCTAGACCCCTTGCCGTATCGTTGGCTTTAGCGACATCCCCTTTAAGACAATTTCTCATCATTTCATTCTAGTCTTTTTTTCATTGCAGCTCATTGAGACGACGTTTACAAGTTGTGTTCTTGAAGGTACATACCATATAGTTGTAGTCTAACTACCGCGATATTCTGTTTTTTTTTTTTTTTTTTTTTTGCCGCTTCTGTATGATGCTATCTAGTAGCTTGCTGTATCTGATTTCGTGATTTTTACGTTTTTATGCAGTACAGGAATCGGTGCTGCCTTACATAATAAATATACGACATGACCACTTTTTTTCTGGGAATCTACTGAGCTCAATGTGTCATAGTAATTATAGAATAAAGTAACTATAATTACATTAAGAGAAGGCTTGCTTATAAACGCGCACTAATGGCACGCACTAAAACAAAACAGCAAAAATAAAAGATCCTGCACGACATTCTAAAAACGTCTATAAAATGGCTTTTCAAAGACAATGCAATTGAATATTTTAAGTACTCATCAATCCGTTTTATGGAATAAGATTTCTAGGACGTTTTTTGAAACGTATTCTCGCAGGATGGGATTATTTGTTACCTTTTTAAAACAATTCCTAGCAGAATGAGATTTTTGCAATGTTTTTTAAAACGTTTTCTAGATTTTTTAAAAAAGAGGCTTCTAGCCGGACATTAGATAAAGTATAAAGCGTTTTTTAGATCTTCTGCTTCCATTTCGTGAGGTTTTCTAGACGTTTATATGGTCTCGCATGAACGCTTATAAAACGTCAATTATCCATTTTGCGCTACCTCGGCCCCCGTCGTTCTGTAGTGGTTTCGGTTTTTTTGCCGCTCATCGTGAGGTTGAGGGTCTAATCCTAACCGTGGTGGTCGTATCTACAATGCAGCCATGAATGCTATATACCTGCGTTATTGTATTCATGTTCACGTTAAGAAATGCCATGGGGTCGAAATATCTGGAGCACTCTGCCTGTCTATTGCACGTAAAGCCCCCTCATTGTTCGTAGTATTTGTCTGTTTTACGGAAATCATGCTACTTGTGAGCTTCTAGCATGTACGTTCTTCTTTTAACACCAAAGTGTTTGTTGGGGGTGGTCCACCGAGGCTTCACCGATGTCGTTTACGTCATCGGAGTGACGTCGGGAAAATGCACACAAATAGATAACACCGAAGAAACTTAAAGGAAAATTTCATTGATTCGCACGACCTGCGTCGAATCCAACACCTCTCGGTTCGCGAATATAGGTGCCGGGGGCTCTCCCCAATTCGCTACAGACGCGTATGCACGATGATGCACAAACGCGCCCTATATTTATCACACCTTCTCCCTCACGCATTAGCATGCGGGAGAGAGCGGAACAAACTTGATGGTTGCCAAAAGGCAGCTGTTAGAGTTGTACCTCGGTCACACAATTTTCTTGATTGGCGGTAGTGAATTCGCCGTCTATAGGAGCGATAAGGTGAAGCACTGCATCATGACACTAAATAGCACCGACAGGGAGCACTCGGTAGTTTTTGCGCCACGGAGGCTTGCTGCGCACTATAGGAAACAATACGGTTTGTGCAATACTGGCAATGTTGCGTAAGAGGTTAATCATCTCGAGGATGCCGCAGTTACGTTCTTTGCCTTTCGCGTTGTGTTAGCGTCTGACGCATCGTCGCCAGACTTGTGCTGATTCCACATGCCCCAAGCACCAACGGCACTTCCGCGCCCCTTACTGCTTCGCGTGTGATATCACCGGCTAATAAAACTGCTGCAGTAAGCGCGACAGAAAGAGAACGACTTCAACGGGTGAATGCCGCGCAAGTGGGTGCTTTGTTGCGACGAGAGACATGTCAGCCGGGGAGCGGACGGCCTTCCGGCGTTCATGGCTCGAGCTACGAGCTCTTCGTCTCGCGTTTCTGTGGATCTTTGTGTTATGTGCATGAGAACAGGCCTAAGTTCCCCTATTACCTGAGGGCGCCCGCGCTGGTGTTTTTTTTCCTCAAATGACGGTGCTTTGAATGAGCGCGTATTGATTACAAGTGTTTATTACGTGTCTTTCGACGTCAACCTTGCGCAGGATTCCTCACATGCCGTGCCCCGGTGTACGTTTACTACAGCTACCACATCATGACCATGGATGCTAGTCGTCGAAATAGATATGTGCCATTAGGTGTCAACGTGGGTGCATCCATTTGAAGCAGTGCTATAGGCACCGGGCGCGGAGACTGGTGGCGCCTCTTTCGGTGGCGACGGGGAACTAATGGAATGGGAGTGCCGAAAAGGGCGCAGGCGCTTGCTGCGGGGGCGCGGGGTTGGACGTTCGTTTCTCTTCATTGTGCTCTCGTCGCTTGTGTCGTGCGCTGCCGAAATCTACGTGTGCGCGAAGACTGAAGATCACAATATCTTAAGGGTCGGCGAAGGATCGAAAATAAATGGAAAACATAACTGGAACGGGGGCTTGCAAAACTACAACTGAGGAACAAGTGCAATCGGCGAAGCATCCAGTAAAGACGAGAAGGGAATGGGAGACGTACGCTCTATTTTTTTTAATGTTAGGGGACAATGTTACCGTATAGACAGAATAACAAAGTATTAGGAAAAAATTCGGCAGATCCCACGTATTGTGGAAACCGATTTTATGCGGACCAGCGAGTCTATGCTACATTTTTTTTAGCTTAAAGTCACGCGTAACGAGGTGGATCGACGTGTTTTTGTAGATGGAGTTGTGTGCACATAGTGTGCTTAATAAGCATGCAGACTACACTGACGTTTAAAGGCTAACTTGTGGTCTGACGTAATGTTAGCGCTCATGTTAGAGAACAGACGTCAGTGTTATTGAAACGAAGCGCAAGCTACGTTGCGATTCACATTTCGTGCCGATGCTGTGAATATCATACGCGTAGCGTTGATCAGAGTATTGTTCCGGGTCGAGTAACGCTTGAATATAGGTTCCGGATTCATAGGAGCACATATGTAATGTTTATCTGAAGGGTTATAAAAGCGGAGCCAACATTGAAATCAAAGGGGTACATAGTAGCACAAACTTAGAAAATAAAGACAAGAGAAAACAAGTACGAGGGAGCGTCCGACCTTTCTGCTCCCTCCTACTTCTTTTCTCGTGTCTATTTTCTAAGTTTGCGCTACTATGTACCCCCTTTGATGTTAACCAACTCGCCCAACAAGAAGTCTTAATAAAACCAAGATTGGCGTTAAGCCGACGTAACGTCTGTTTCATACGAGTACATGAGTAATGTTTATTACCTTGTCATGAAATTAGATAGCCAGCACTGCAACCACAATTGACGTTGGTTGCACCGACATTTTTCTTGCGCATAGGATCTTTTCAAAAGTACTTTCAAGTCATGGCTTGGCTCTGTGGTCGAATTTTTGATATCCGCTCAGAGTACCTGGTTTCGATTCCTGCTGGGATCCGGATTTCTATTCTTTGCATACGTCAGGTTCACGTGGCTGATGCCGGTTTTTTTGACATGCACCCGCTTAAATTATCAATGTCTGTTCTCGCCGTTCCTGGGTCGATCCACTGTGAATCACCTGTGCCTCATACCAGCATCCCGCGGCCCGTGGTATACGCCCGGTATGTGCCGCACGTGACTGGAAAGATTTTCGCGCTACTCATACCACCATATCACAACCAGACAGCCATGTTCGTCTTATTTTCGTACCCACCTATGCCAATTTTGGTTAATGTCAACTTAAGGAGGCGACCACGAGATCGCCCAGACGTAGGCGGCTATATAGAGAAATAGAGGCATTTATAGATAGAGATAAGAAATGCTTTGCGTTTAAAATAGAAATAGGAATGGGGATACTTAGATCTAGCTCCACATCGTAGCTTATCGCATTGAACTTCGTCTGCGGGGTGCACTTGCAAAGCAATTTGCAGTCGTTGTCGCTTTTATATTCCTTGATGTCAAGCACGTGGCCAGCTTCGTGCAAGCGGTGACCCTTCTCTAGAGCAAACGCATGAAAACGCGTACGCCGGCTGGTGAAGCCTTGAAAGCCGCAACGCAATGTAACTCGCATCGCCATTAGTGCACGTGCGCTGTCAGTACTCGCCTTCCCGCCAGGAGCCCAACCGTGAGGAGCAGTGAGTTTGGCAGTTAAAATACAAAGATGTTTATTTTACAACACTTTCGCCAATCGGGCCGGTCTCATTTGCAGTCCCGAAAGGGAGGAGGCATCGTGCCTCTGGTACGCCTCCAAACGAAAGCAAACGCATAAAAGCACAGCACCACGCAAAGAAGCCTAGTCGATTGACGTTCCGACGGTGCTCCTGGGTGTGAAGACATGAAAAGAACATGTGTCATCCTTTCTTGATAACTTGGCGACCATTGAATGCTGCCACGACCGCAAACGACTGCGGGGGAGTCTCCCTGGGAGCCCGACGAGTGGCCCCGTTATCTGAACACATGTCCGACAGTCGAACGCTTCGTGCTTTGTTCAAGAAACACTGTTGCTGCCGCTTCTCTTTGCCTTGGGTGACAAACGAAACAGCTTACAGCTTGCGATTGTCTAAAAAGAAACGCCGCCGCTTCTACTTGAATACGTTGCCGAAAGTAGCAGAGCCTTCTCCGCGTCGTCTGCTTGACATGCCAGTGCTTTCGCTGCCGACGCTAGGGGCGCTTTTCGGGAGGTGCGCTGCTGGCGCCGTACGACGGCCGCCCGGTGCCTACAGCTGCCGAACTTCAGCACACAATGTGCAAACTCTTATATATATCAATGAGCAATAAACTATGAAATAATTCTCTGAAGACATAGTTCACTTTCGTATTACAGCGATTATTATGGCGGATGGATAAACCATGCCTTGTAAACATTATGAAACAATGAACCCGTGAATATTACAATGCACACTATAGAATGGGGACCTCACCTTGTGCGACGGCGAACCCCAAATACTGCCACAAGGCAAATAAAGCAATCGCGTAAAGCGTACGCATGGTCTCCACCTGTCGGAACACTGCACTCAATCAATCGTGACTCTCAATATATAGGGCCGTCGCAGCCTATAGTTAGGAAAAGGTCAGAAGTGCTAAATTCTCAAATTCATATGAAAAGCCAATCAAAAGGCCCAAAGAGCAACAACACCAGAATGAGTTTCATGACGCACGATTGTTATCGTACGTAGAATAAATGACGTGGTTCAGTGGTAGTTAGTTTATTAGAATATAACCTCCGTGGTTCAGTGGTAGTTAGTTTCTCATTGAGCAACATAGAGAAACCGAAACTAAACTGATTTTGTCGGTGCAGTAGAGCTGTTCGAGGTTTCTATGGCCTTTTTTTAAAAAAATTGCCATAACTAAATATGATCAGTTGCCAATTGACATGACCATTCCAAACAATACATTCGAGCAAATTTAGTGACATTCTCAACCTGCTTCCATGGAAGTGAACCTAATGACCTTTTAAGCAATGCTTGTTGTCTCGCAATTAGTACGTTTGATCACTGGCCTTGCTATGGCAATTTTCTTTCAAGGCGGCGCAATAAAATACAAGAGAGAATATTCAGGTGTTCAGGTCTATTCCAATTAGAACCTATACTTATTGGCACCTTATGAACCTAGCAAATTACGAACAGCTTTGCAAGAACTTGTCCGACTTAAAATGTATACGGCGCTTATGTATTTGACGAACCTACAGAGCGTCCCAGCAGACAGATCAAACACGTTTAAAGCATCAGCGCGGCGTTTTTTTTTTTTTCGTTTTTTTTTCATCTTGTACAACATCGACTACTCAGAATAACAAGGACAAGGGGGGGGGGGGGGGGCACTTATCATCCTGAAAATGACGGGACCGGCGAACGCACATTCATGCTACTCATTCAGTTGGGGGACATTGCGAAATTGTTGATGCATTTCCATTTCGGCTTGATATGTGGGGCTGAGACAGGCCCAAAATGATATGTTCCAGTGGCAATGAGTTAAATACTGCGACAGCATGCCTCGAAGTGCGGAATAAAAAAAATTAGCTCCCTGAGCACCATGGTTCCTTGCGACATTTGAACCGCAATGCGGGTTTCACATTTTGTGATGATATTGCCACGAGAGCTTATTGCTTTACTTTTGATGTCATCAGGTATCACTCAAAAAGAATTTTACAGCCACACGTGGCAGGCCGCACAGCAATGCTTATAAACTTCACGGTTCTTTTAGACTTTTCTCTCAAGATTATGCGCAGGCCACGAGTTATCGAGTTTATTCTACATCTCCGGCGAGCATTAGCGAAAACGCTGGAAGGTTTCATAAGGCGCATTTCAGAGATGGCGCATTTAACAGATGAGCAGATAAGTCGCCACCCGACGTCCGTGGTCGCCGTTATCTTTGCACAAAGTGTGTCGCGTGTACTCTGATTTCCTTTTTTCTGGGCACGAGTTCGGCTAATAAAGCATTTCTTCTCTAGCAACTGCGTCCTGCTTTTTCTTAACCCTCACGGCAACGAACGTGACAATATGAACATACGAACAAAAAATTGGCGCAAATTTTACTGCAATGTAAACAGGAAATAATCGCGTTGCTTTATTTCCGTCGCAATCACACTAAAACCTTCAAGTGTAATGCCTCCGTTTGACAGAATATTTACTTCCACTTTACTTCCCCTGATGCGCAATCGGGGCTTCTTGAAAAGGAGATGTTGGCGCTAACACTGAGGTGGCCCGAGAACCCGTGTGCCAGTAAGGAAAGGGGAATGCAACGGCACTTCTATCGATTGCAACCAGTCTTCTTCTTTATTTCTGCGGTAGTGGTAATTTATTTCGGTCTGTTAATTCATAGGTGTATTTTTCATCCCTAATAATGGCTTTAAATGCCAAGCCAGCCTATTTATTTGTTTCCCTTCTAGAGCAGAGCTCTGAAGGTCGAGGTTGGCCGTGTGTCGTGGATAAAAAATGCTCATCATTATGAAACGACACGCAAAATCTTGGTCCTCTTTGTCATCGCCTACCTCGTCTTCCTCTTCTGCTCGCTACCAGAAGACGTGCGCCAATTTTCCGGCGAAGGATGCACTAACTTCATGGGCGAAAGAACGAGTATAGAGAGAAAACGACAGAGGAAGAGAGAGAAACATATAGATGGATAGAGAAAGGCAATTGTTTTTGACGAAAAAATGCTTTTTCTGCCGAGGCAAAATTCCAATCCGCGTACCCACGATCTGAAGGCGAGCGTCCTGATCATTCGGGTAACCAGGCACGCTGGCAGAGCAGACCGCGGCTTTGTGTACTGTAGCCCAGCAGGGTGGTAAAATATGGAAGTCAGGGTGAGGAGGAGAGATATGAGGGTTGCGAGGAGGGAAAGGAGGAGGGGAGAATTAGTAAAGATGTACAGAGAGTAAAAGAGAGATAGGTAAAAAGAAATAGAAACTGAGAAATAAAAAAACGGAAGAAACAGACAAAAAGATAGAAGGCGACAAACTACACCGAGGGAGAGGTAGAGAAACAAAGTCACAGGAAGATAATAAAAGAAAATGAACGAATGAAAGAGAAAGAGACAGAAAGACAGAGAAGGAAGTAGACAGAGAGAAAACGCGATAGAACACGGTATACACGCAAAAGATAGAAAGAAAAGAGTGAAAGCATAGCCAAGTATAGTGTCGTGTAACAAGTATAGTTTGCAGTGTGGAGTAGAAAAACTATCATCTTCATTAACCAACTTCGTCCACTTCTTCCTTGTCTGCTTCGCTCTTAGAAAACCAACACCGATTTGTCCATCGGATGGGCAGGGGGTGCAACAGTCCAAATATAATTTGGAGCAAATTTTGGAGCAGCAAAATGTTTCTTTTGGGGCACTAACATCCAAATCTGGAGCAGTATAAAAAAGGCTTACATTTAAAAAAGAGATGTACAAACCATTCAACATCACCTAAATCGTGCAGAGTGAACATGAGCACTGCTATTTCATTAAAAGTAGTATTTTGAACCACTCCACTGAACAAACAATGATAAAGTACACGATAGCATTTGCCGCACCTGTCAAATCCTTTGGCAGACCCTGCGAATTGAAATGTGGATCTGCCAAGCTGGCGACTTTGAAATTCGGGGGATTCGTAAAACTGAGGAGTAGGGGTGGCGGTTAAAAAAAATGGCCCACAGTGTTGTTAGTTTTTTTTTAGGGCTGCAGAAATGTCATATACTGCTCCAAATGCTTGCCAGTAGCTTTTTTAGGCGTCAGAGACCATACTAGTACTCACAATTACGCGGCGTATACACGCATGAGTAATTGAACAAAATGTGCTGCCCCGTGACTAGTGCTAACAGCCCCTTCCAAATCTTAATACGCTTTTCCACAGGACACCGGTGTACTGCGGCAAAGGTGGCTTAAGCAGCGTTCTGCACGGGTTAGAACAAGGCCAGGAAATTTTCGAACATCGCTACAGCCCCCACCCCCAAACCCCCTTTTTTTTTAAATGCGAAGCATTTCTTAGCGAACTTCGGCGACTTTGAGCGTATCTATCTATCTAGCTATCTATCTATCTAGCTATCTAGCCGCCTACGACTTTGTGCTCTCCTGGCCGTATCGTTAATGGGATTGATAACAAATTTGGTATGGCATAACATGACCGTATTGCGAACATAAATGGCTGGTCATATCATGAAAATCATGACTAGCTTGTCATGAAAAGTATGATTTACCTGCCACGCTCATGGCGCGCTCCCGGCCGTTTGGTTAGCTTGATATACACCAAATTTGGGATATAGTGACGTGACTGTATGATGAACATAAATGACCAGTGGTAATATGGAAATCATGACTTGTCATGTGCGACATGACTTGCATGCCACGCTCATGGCGCGCTCGCGGCCGTTTCGTTAGCTTGATATACACCAAATTTGGTATTGAGTGACGTGACTGTATGACGAACATAAATCATCAGTGGTAATATGGAAATCATGACTTGTCATGTGCGACATGACTTGCATGCCACGCTCATGGCGCGCTCGCGGCCGTTTCGTTAGCTTGATATACACCAAATTTGGTATTGCGCGACGTGACTGTATGACGAACGTAAATGACAGGTCTTAACATGTAAAACATGACATGCAAGTTTTGTAAAGCATGATTTGGCTGCTTCGCATTACATTGATTCCCACAGTGCGCGGGATCTGCCGGTTTTTTTTGCTTTCACGATGGGGTTAGGTTTAGGCCACAACTACTCGGCTCGCTTGCAATGCGCGTTTGACCAGTTAAAGTAACAACGGCGCGTGCCCGTTGGCCTGGCGACAGCACCGGATATCTATTGCCGGGACGACGCAACTTCAGGACAGAAAAATGTTTTATGTGCCGTTGCTGTGGCAACTGACGTGGTCGCCAGCAACGCCGGTGTTCGCTGCACGTAGAGTTTGTTCGCGCGCGGAAATCGCGACATACGCTTCCAGCTTTAGTTGCTAACATGCCATAGCTGAGTTTGCTGACTAGGAAATTCATATTTCCCGCGAAGCGTTAGTGGCTACGGCAACGCATTTTGGTCTCGAAGATGCGTCGTCCCGCCGATAGGTATCCGCTGCGGTCAGCGGACCGATGGGTGCACGGCGTTATTACTTTGTCTGGTCGATCGCGTCTCGTGAGTGTCCTGATCTAATGAGTACATATCTTACACCGTGGTTAAGGGTTAGGGTCTGTGCGCGTGAATTGATTGATGACGCAAACTGCAGGTGGCCAACGTGGCCTCCATTTCTCGCTGAAATTAGCGGAACTGAGAAAATTTTGAGGCTGGTCGGGAATTTTGGCGCAGCGTGGCGTAATTTCCGCCAATTTCATGGTTTTGGCGTAGCTCGGCGCAAAAAACAGGGAATTGTATCAATTGGAGCAATTTGCGCAGCTGTTGCACCCATGGATGGGAGAACAAGTACAGAGAGAGAGAAAGGGAGATATAGGTAGAAAGATATAGTAGCGTAGAAATAGATAGAAAGGAAGAGAACAAGCACAGAAGCAGACAGGTGAGGGAAACTGCAGACACACACAGAGAGAGAAAGGCATTGGAAGAAAAAGAAAGCGAGAAATAGACATAAAGAAAGAAGAAAAAACGGAAAGACAGTGATAGGAAGAGATAGAAATGAACGGACCCCAATACATTACAAAATGTTGCACAACCATCCGTCATAGGATTTCGTACAACACGAACGTGAACCATGTCTTCGAAGAATTACTTAATTCTTTATAGTGGATTGATATATGAAAGCTTGCACAATGTCCATTGGTATTTGGCATTTATAGGAACGTTTCACGCGGATGGGGCCACGTTGGCGCGTATGATATCTCCACCCCGACGTCTACCGCCCATGATCATGAGTTAATGCTTGTGGTAGCTGAAGTTGTTAACATATACAAGTACGCAACATATGATAAATCCCGCGCGAAGATGGCATAAGCAAGCACTTAATAAACACTGGTACTCGATATGCACTACTTCAACGCGCCGTCGATTCAGGAGAAAAAGCAAAGGCGCTTGCTTCCCAGCAATAGGGTCACCTGCGCCTATCATGTGTGTGCACTACCACAGTGCGCTTCAGACAGGCGGGAAGCAGATGTTCGTAGCTTCAGGCGTGAACGGGCGAATGCTTTCCGCTGGCATGCGTCTCGCTCCACCAATTGCAACATTCGCATTTGGATGTTGTTTCGTTGCGGCGGCGCTCATTGCAGCAGCCCTATAATTCGGCGCTATCGCCCTCGAAGCATTAGGCAGCGGAGAAATTACGTTGTTGCATGTGGACGCTGCACTGCTCTGACGAGCTATTACCCATTAAAACTACGCGAAAGGCAAATCACGTTGCCTAATGTCCCGGGTGCTTCCTCGATGACAGCGCGGCAGGCGTCCTTAAGGTCACGTTGCCGGACCCGATCTGGGAAACCATGGTCATGACGCAGTACGTCACTTAACCGCTCATAGACGGCGACACCACCTCGCATTCCAAGAGTACCGCACGAGAGAGAATTTTGTGTGAGATATAGTGCGCGTTTGTAAAGCATCGTACATGTGCATCGGTAACGCAGGGGCTAGAGCGGCCAGCTCCTACCGTCGAGGACCGAGAGGTCGTGTGTTCGAATCACAAGTGGATCGCGTCAGCAAAACGTTTTCTTGCAGCTTTTTTTGTCATCTGTTAGCTTACACTTTATCAACGTGACATCCGTGATGGAAATACTTTAGTGAATGAAGTCTTGGGGGACCGTGGCATATAACTCTTTCATGTTAAAAAATAGAACACCCATAGGCCTGTATTGTATAATATATGAAAAAGAGAGAAAAACAAAGGAGAGAAGATAAGAGCCCCAACAGTTCGTTAAACAGCTCGTTTCATAGAAATCCACGTGTCGGAGTCGGTGTCTTTGGTTGTGAGTGAAAATCAGCGTTGTCCTTGAGCAAAAAATCGGGACAGATTTACATAAAATAAATAATAACAATGTTTGCTTCGAGTGAGAATGAATCACAAGCCTTGTGCGTAGCAAGCAGGTGTTCTACCCCGTAGTGACGCCATTGCTTGAAAGTGCTGCGAAAAAGAAGAAAACACTGTATGAAGGTATTGTATTCGAAGGAGTCTTATTACCGCGTGTAATATTGCGTGGCAGAGGCGTAGAATCGCGCCAGGCATAAAAGCATGTAATTCGTGCATAGAGGGGGGTGTTTTAAAGACCAAGCTGTTGAAAAGCACTTACAAACATCTGATCACCATCAACAAATGCATAAAAAAGTGAGCAGATGCGTATGTTCGCGTGCTGCACTACGCACATTTAGTGGGCCCTTCACTGATTGGCGAAAATAAAGAATTATAGTGCAGTCGGCACTTGACAACCCTATCTACGTTAGGCATTCCAGGATAGTTTGTAAAAGCCAATCTGACGCGCAGAGACATTCGTTTCTTTGCGGCACGGTTGAGAACCGAAACAATGCTAGCATTTGAGAAGGCGGTGCACACGGTGATCGATTACGCTATCGCATTGTACTCTTGAAGGCGAAACTCAAGCGTCCTCCAATTTTTCATGTTGCCAGTGCCAGCCGAGGCCCCTCGATGCCATATCTAGGTAATTTATCCAACTCTATGACCATTCTCGCCTACTGCTGACCTTGTGTGCTCTTCGCGAACAAAGACAAAGATTGCCCGTTTCTATCTATCTGTCTATCTATCTATCTATCTATCTATCTATCTATCTATCTATCTATCTATCTATCTATCTATCTATCTATCTATCTATCTATCTATCTATCTATCTATCTATCTATCTATCTATCTATCTATCTATCTATCTATCTATCTATCTATCTATCTATCAAGCCACCTACGTCTGGGTGTTCTCATGATATCCTAATTAACTTGCTGTATACCAAAATTAGCATAGGAGGACCTCAGTGCGTAAGGAATACATTTCACAGGGGATGGCATGGATAACATGGCATGCCTCACTCGTACGTCGTTAAAACCTTTCCCCAGCCACGTGTGGATGAAGAAAATTCTGAAATTAGTCATCAGCTATAGCAGAGCATGATCAACTACAAGACGCAGCTTCTAATGCCAAATAAAGAAAAGTTAAGGAGAAATTGTCAATTTCTTCTCAAGGCAATGACCGAAAGCTCAGAGAAATAGCTCCAAAGCAAAAGTGGTGCTCGCTTCTAACAATCGCTTTCTACTGGCGTATTACCAAAAGAACAACTGCAAAAGAAAAAGGTTCAGAAGCTGAACACGTGTGTCGACCATGCTGATAGCATGGCCGTGGGTTGTTTAAACAACGTATTGTCCTATGAGTAAATTGCTTTGAAGGATGCACTTTCGAACTGTGCTGATATTGAAATTGGAGAAACGACGATAGGACAAGGCGCTAGATCGCCATTATAAGAGCTGATAAAACAAAACGAATTTTTTGTTGTCATATACACGGATATAATCGATTTAGCCCAACAACAATGAGCTCTCTGGGTTTAATTTAACGCTCACAGTATGTTTTAAAGGTGATGAGCGTTATTACATTCTCGAGAGTTCAATACGAGAGATGATTTTCCAAGCCTTATGCCCTCACTAACGTCACAATCACACTCAGACCTGAAAGCGCTTGAAGTTTGCGTTTATAATGCAGTAAAATCATTAGCCTGCGTTCTTGTAATTTTACATGAAGGAACACAAGTTCACTTATTCCCTACTTCTACCACAGCGTCACTGAAATTCATTCTTTGAGCGACGCCTACGCACAGGATCCGAGATGGTTCAGGTGTTATGTTCGATGACCCGGGAGCGATGTTGTCACCGTCGTGAATACGATGCAAGGATGCATTGACTTCTCTAGGTGCGTGCTTTTACAATCATGAATCGACGCCGTAACGAGTACAGTCCCCCGCAAACGCAGCCCTGGGTCTCATATTGGCCGAAAGTGACGTCACTTGTTTGGAACTGCCGATTCGTGGAACATGACATCACTAGCTCAAATTCGTGATTCGCTGAAAGTGACGTGATGTAAGACTTTATGAACAAAACAATCATCGAGAGATGGCGCGTCGTCGTTTTGTACTGGCCGTGGGGCGCAGAGTACGATCTGCTGCCACGCGAAACAATGAGCCTCGGTGGTCATTCCACCAAGTTCACTTACTGCAACAAATGTAAATAAGCCCAAGTTTTCTTGTCGGTCCGCATCATTCTCGGCCAGCTCCCGCACTTCTTCAGTGGGATACTTCTTCGCACTTCTTCAGTGGAGACAATTCCAAAGAGCTTAGAAACACGCATGCACAAAAAACGCATCATGTGAGTGCATGTTGCTATATTAAGTGATGCCTTCGCGCAGTTTAAACTTACTTAAACTGGCACAATGCTTCGCCCATTGGAGCTCGCCTTTAAGAGTTCTGTTGTATAACGTTGGTGCAAGCTAATACTACCACTCCAGGGAGAGAAGCGGTTATCGTGCAATTTGTTGTCAACAGGCAAAGCGGTGAGAGCACAGTGCGTATAGGAATATATGAGCCATTTGGTGGTGTCTGCCGAGACAGCGCACGCGCCATCGCTCTGGACCACACCCTAGCGGTCAAAGTGCGCACTTGCTGCTCAAGTTACGCAGCCCCCTCCCTACCCGTCGCCCATGCTCCCTCGCTCGAAAAAAGACAGCTGGGACGTGTCCTCTCTGCTTGAGGAGCAATCAATGTGCAGGCCACGCACGTGGAATGATGTTATCGCATGCACCCTCCACGCAACATAAATAGCTGGCACGTTCGATGTAAAAGGTAAAAACAGCGCAAAATAGACGAGACGAACGAAGAAGCACACAGGACGAGCGTTCGTATCGTCTATTTTTGCGCTGTTTTTACCTTTACGATGTAAAACCAACTACCCCAACGAAACACACGTCTGGGATACGTTCGATGTGTATTGAAGTCGCGTTCGTCGCCCCCGTTTGTGCGCTCTTATCCGCAGGTAGAACATTGAAAGCGTGGGGCGATAATATTGATTCGGACCTCATTCGTAACATGACGGTCAATGTTTACTGACGGTGACGGCAAGAACTGTCGAGCGTGTCCATATAATTGGCTATAAAATATGCCTCAAAACAAGACAAAAGAAACCTTTTCAATGCAGTTGAAAACAAAACGACGGCACTTTTTCGAAAACCTGGCAAAGAATAAAATGAAAGAAAAAATGCCGGCAGATCCCACGCACTGTGGGAATCGATGTAATACGAAGCAGCCAGCAAGGGGCAAATCATGCTGGACATAATAGGCATGCCATGATTTACATGTTAAGACCTCTCATTTATATTCGTCATGCAGTCACGTAGCGAAATACTAATTTTGGTGTATATCAAGCTAGCGAACTGGACGCAAGCGCACCATGAGCGTGGCCTGTAAACGGCAATGTAGATGACATGCATGCCAAGATTTTTATGTTATCACCTGCCACTTATGTTCGTTATACAGTAACGTCCCGCAATATCAATTTTGGTGTATATCAAGGTAGTGAAACGGCCGCGAGCGCGCCATGAGCGTGGCATGCAAGTCGTGTTGCACATGACATGTCATGATTACCACTTCTCATTTATGCTCATTATACAGTCACGTCATGCAATACAAAATGTGGTGCATATCACGCTAGCGAAACGGCCGCGAGCGGGTCATTAGCGTGGCATGCAAGTCATGTTGCACATGACATATCATGATTTCCATATTACCACTTGTCATTTAGGTTCGTCATACAGTCACGTCACGCAATACCAAAATTGGTGTATATCAAGCTAGCGAAACGGCCGCGAGAGTGTCATGAGCGTTGCATGCAAGTCATGTTGCACATGACATATCATGATTACCATATTACCACTTGTCATTTATGTTCGTCATACAGTCACGTCACGCAATACCAAATTTGGTGTATATCAAGCTAGCGACGACCGCGAGTGTGTCATGAGCGTAGCATGCAAGTCATGTTGCACATGACATGTCATGATTTCCGTATGACCACTTGGCATTTAGGTTCGTCATGCACTCACGTCATGCAATACCAAATTTGGTGTACACCAAACTCAGCGAAACGGCCGTGAGAGTGTCATGAGCGTGGCACGCAAGTCATGTTGCACATGACATATCATGATTTCCATATTACCACTTGGCATTTATGTTCGTCATACAGTCACGTCACGCAATACCAAATTTTGTGTATATCAAGCTAGCGAAACGGCCGTCAGCGCACCATGAGCGTGGCATGTAAATCATGTTGTACATGACATGCATGTCATGATTTTCATATTACCACCCTGTCATTTATGTTGGTCATGGGCAAATGTCTCATCGTACCAATTTTTCAGCATATCAAATTAAGAAAACGGCCTTAGGAGCACTACGGCCATGGCGTGTAAATCATACTTTTCATGACTAGTTAGTCATGATTTTCATGATATGTCCAGTCATTCATGTTCGTCATACATTCATGTTACGCCATACCAATTTTGGTATAAATCCCATTAACGATACGGCCAGGAGAGCCCAAAGTCGTAGGCGGCTAGATAGATAGTCAGATACATACGCTCAAACTCGCCGAAGTTCGCTAAGAAATGCTTCGCATTTAAAAAATCGTTTTGGTACAAAAAATTTAGTGTGCTTTTTGAAGTCCAGCAAACACAATCGAAGTCAAGTGCTTTCAGGCGGTGTTTGGCCGTGGCCTTGAAGACGATGAGCTTATTAATTTCGTTTGCGTAAAATGCGAAAAATTGCAGTCAAAAGGCAGCAAGCTTGCTTTGCGGCTATCTGCTGCACACAGACTTGATTTGGGCTTTACATTGAAGATATTTTTCAATTACAGTGAAATGTGATTTACAGAGAGCGTCGGCAGCGGAGCAACACGGTTGCTACACAGTAAAGTGGCCCGCTCTGCGTCTGCATTGTCTAAAGGGTGATTCAAGGCGCCTTCGTGACCCGCGCCAGTTTATGGGTCTTGGGAGGACGCGAACGCAAGAACCCACGGGAGGGTTATGTTCTGCGCAAGAGCACCTGCTGATCACATTTTTTGGGTTCCCATGCCTGCTGGGTCACCAATTGAAGGACTGTAAATGGCGATTTTTAGAATAGGGAACCCAAGACACTGGATCCCCATGCTTCAATAGAAAGGCTGTTCTTGCGTTCGGAGGAGCAGCGGAGTTTCAGAGTTGGGTCAAACAAAGGTGACCTTGGGTCTACCACGCGGGAAGTAACAAGTGGCGAAATTGAAAAAAAAAATCACAGCATATCCACGGGGTGAATGATGAAGAGTTTGGGGCGAAGCTCGTGAAGCAATCACGGTTACACCGTGAAATCTTCAGTGGTTTCGCCCAGCAGTAATCAAAGCGATTTCTGCTGGGCGGCCTCCTTGGCGCGCACCGTCTCGGGATCGGGACGTGCGATCGCGTCGCGCCGCGCTCGCGTCGCGGCAGCCTCTCGAGCTCGCACCTCGGGATCCTTCCGACGAGCACGCGCCGCAGGGGCACGGCCTTCCGCACCCGGCGCTCCTCGTCGTCAATGGTCCGCCAAGCAGCACGATCCGGCAAGCGCACTCCTCCACGTACGGCGACGATCCAGGAGAAAGAGATAAAGGGCGCGAGCGCCTTCGGAGAGCAGCGGCACCTCCAACGCCATCTAGCGTGCATTCACCCAACCGTCATATTGCACACATCTCTATGGGACAGCGCCATCTACGAAACTAGACGAGAAATGGAGATGACGACACATAATGTGTACAGCGCCATCTAGTATATCGTCACCCATCTGCAGTTTACGTGCATCTCTATGGGACAGCGCCATCTATGGGAGACGCGACGGCAGGGGTACGCCGGATTGAGCGACGCCGATCGACGACCGACCAGGTTATGCTATAAGGAGCTTCGCCCCTAAAATGCGAGGCACGGGATATACCAACGCTATGCGTCATGGCCCACGTGGCGTCTATGTTGTCTCGCTGACGACCCAAGAAATTATTTTGCGTCTTGGTTCAACGCGATCACGAGGGCCCAATGAGGTCTGGATTCTGCGCCTGCGCCCTGATAGCTCGCTAATTTCTTGCGTGACCGAGCTCTTTTTGGACATCAGCTTTAAAACTGTAACTATAGAAGATTTGAATGGGACTTTGCAGACAGTGCGAGCTGTGGTCATCGTATTTCGATAGAAGCGAAATGCAGGAGGTTCATGTCATGTGCGATTTCAGAGCATGTTGCAGGAGACAAGGTAGTAAAATTATTCGGGGCCCAAACTAACGCGCCTCTGATAGCCCAAGCCATATAGGAAAGCTAACCTCATAAACTAAGCTTTGCGGAGGAGTCATTAGTTATTTTACACGGTTTGTAAGCTATCTGTGGGTCTTATTTAAAAAACATTCTGAGAACTAGGATGTTAATATGATGCAGAATTTTTAAGAGCACTCTGATATGAACATCCATGAAACATGAGCAATAATGCGAGTGTGAATATAATATTCTTCTAGCGTTTGATTATTATCTTTTGTCACTTGTTCAGGTCATGAGACCATATATCTATAGTGGCTGTCTTCGATGTGTTTCACGCCGTCGTTTGCGCCGTCCTGCGATTGACGCCGAAATTATTTCTGCAATGACAAATCCTTTCATGGATTCAATTCTAATGCACGTACTTGCAGAATAAAGGATGTTTTTTGTATCTAGCCTAACGCCTAAATGTAACGGCGCTCTGCACAGATAAAATTATTGTGTTGCGAAGCGTCACGACTGTCATTCGCGCGTTAGCAGACCAGAATTTACCGAGCTCTACATGACCCTTTAAACTAGCAGTGCAGGATTTGTACATGTGAATTAATGCAGCTCACTGTTTAGCTATTGTAAATGAACTTGCAAGTTCATTTACTGTGGTGCAAAGTTCGTCGGTTTGTGATGTGCCGCTTCACTGCATTTCAGCAGTGATTGATTCGTGTTGCGGCCTTTGCATATCCGCTAACCACTTTCTCGCAACGCAAGATCTGTGCAGTCTATCAAGGCAGTTCGGAGTTCAGCTATTGTAAATGGACTTGCACAGCTGATTTGCTTGGGTGTCCACTTAGTCGCTTTGTGATCTGCTGCTTCACTGGATTGCGGGAGAGATTGAATAGTTTACTCGCCTAAGTACGCCGACATGATATTTCTGAGAGCATTGCCCTGTGGTTTTGAGCGAAATTTCTTTGTCCTGAGGGCAGCTAACGTAACCATTTGATGTCCTACAAACTGACTCAAAAATAGGATGCTTGAGACTGATCTGCAGGAATTTCCGGCTGACAGCATGTACTCCGACCTTGCATTCCTTATCTGTTTCCGTGTCCTCAACGTTTGAAGTGTCGATTCAGTAGGTCTTTTGTATTTCGATACTTACGTAGCGCGGTCTATGATCGATTTTGCCAATTACGCGAGCTTTGCATGCGTATTAAACTGCAATCTGAATATTTAGATCAATGACAAATTTTTGAGGAGCACTTTTCGTTTGTATTGAAGAGTAACAAAATTGTCGCCTTAGAAGAATCATTTTATATTTATTTTATACTTTCCAACTATATTTTACCGTAACAAAGCAGTTATTATAAAGCCGCGCACGAAATAGTATTACCCTGCATAAATTTCAGTAGCTGGCTTTCAGTTTCTCTCTCAAGGGGTGGGGCGCAGGTAGTGCACCATGAGACAGCGACTAAATTCCGATAAAGAAGGGTGTCAGGAAGCGACACACGGACTCCATGTTGCTATTTACTGCATGCTTACAGCAAGTTTACCCGGCCCTGTATTGGGAAGGATTCGGTATACGTATTAGGGTAAGGTGGGGCAAAATGCGACAGAAATGTGAAAATAGTGAATATTTTTATTTTATTTTACTCGTTACCGTTAAACGTCGATGCAAAAACTTTCCTTTGGGTTCAAGGTATGTGCTACATAAATATAGCTATGTTGCCACTGTTCAAAGGTTTATTTTACAAACAAATCAAAAATGTACCACATGTCACATTTGCCCCAACCTGCGGGGCAAAACAAGACAGTGTGAAAAATGTTCATTCCTTCAGTTTTTGCAGTAGTAGCTCCTGACATTTACTCCGTAGGCTCCCACGCAACCTTTATGACCCCAGTCCTTGCACTCCACGCATTGAATCCAGACAGAAGCCGGCGCTGTGTTGCTCCAAAACTCCTTAAGCAAGTTTCTTAAGCAAGACACCGTCCGATACATGGCGTATCCCCCGAGGTGGGTTGTGCCAAAACACTAAGGAACCAACCAACCAACCAGCTTGCTGGCGGTGAACTGATTATACTAAAGTGTGCCTCTTTTTGGTTAGAGAACGGGATCTTTTAGTGATGAAATGGCGTTTGCCTTATCAGGCCCTGCTTTATCTGCAGCCCATCACTAGGACAAGGTATGAATGAAAAACAAACAGAACAGCATGCTTTTCCGTGAAGAACACCTAAACTTCCAACTCCTCAAAGCAGACATAGAGACACGAATTACTATTACATTGCTACAGTTCAGTAAGACTAATTATGGCCATTGAACCATTGAAGCAGCATCGTTGCCACTCGACGGCATACTATACATACAATTGAGGTTTTTAATGAGACACTTCGTATTTTTTCTTAGACCCTGCGGTGAATATATATAGAAATCACCTTTCCCATGCATGCGTTGGGAGGGAACAATCAGTGATATTTCAGAGTAAATCCACACAAGTTTTCTGGAAGGGTGGAGTAAAGCGCGGAAAACTTGTATGAATGCAACCGCTAGTTTGCCCGCAGAGCAACTTTTAAAGCGTTCCTTCTGCTTAATCGGACGTGTGCACTTAAGTGGTGCTTAGGGCGTTTCACGCCCAGAGTACACAACCCTTCAAGGCCCATATGTATTATTATGAATGTTTATCCGTTGCACACATGCCCTCCGTAAACATCATTCGTGTGCTTTCGTGGCTGACGTGACACTGCAAGCTGAATCGCCCGACCATTCCAGACACCAGGGTGCTAGCTCAGAATGCGATCGGCTTTTATAATACCCGAGAGTACCACGAAGCATGTTGGTCGCACACAATATAATTCTCAGGGAGGTAGCTCATGAAAGCCGCCTCACCTCCTTGCACCTACAACCCTTGAAACCTTTCTTAGGCCGTATCAAATATCAAACAGTCAAGAGTCGCTAACCTACAAGGAATGTCTAGGTCTCCTAAATGTTTCTGAACACTGAGTTTACGTCACTACACTGACAGCGAACACGGTGGACTTTGTACCCACGCAGCACGACAAAAATATCATGTGCGTCATGTAAAGAAAAATTTTAAACGAGAGTTGAAGATCATGATATATCTCATACGATTATTGTTTGAACGACCATTCAAACAGCATTCACTTCCCGGGTGCAGGTTTCTAAATAATTTCCTGGGCCACTCTTATTTCACTGAGGGCGAAGATGTGCATTTGAAATGCAGTTATACCTCCGCGGGGAAGCGGATGCGATAGCTCAGCCAGTACAAATTTTGGCAGTCCCCACGGCATTTCATAGCGTCATCTGAGTAACGACCCAACAGAGAGCGCCAGATGTACTACTTTAAGTATTTTAGGAAACTAACCCATAGCTATCCCGATCGTTCGCACATGTTGAGATATCTCACAAAGGCGAATTTTTGCGACAGCATGAAGCTGACAGCAACATGTTAAAGTACACACTCACTCACGCAAATTGTCATCTTGCATGACTTTATTGCCTGTTTTACTCCAGGTAGTCGAGGGATAAAGCTCCGTCCGGGGCGGCCACATTTCGATGGGGGGCTCAGTGCTACAGGCCCTTGGGCTTAGATTGAGGTGCACTTGAAAGTACCACGGGTGTTATAAATTTCCGGAGCTCTCCACTTCGGTGTCTCTCATAAGTATTTCATAGTTTTCTCTAAACTTTATCGTTAATAAATACCCCCAGAATTGTTAGTATACGATTCACTTGATGCACTGCAGGCAAGGACTTATTCAAGACATACGACTTAACTGTAGGCCAGGGGTTCTGAAGCATGTTGGTCCCAGGGAACCTTGCTAAGCTTCATTAAGTGCCAAAGAACATCCTCCCCACCCGGAATTTCATGCAAGCATTTTTCGCTCGTTTCACCCCACATTCACGCGCGATAAATTGAAAAGCAAGAGTATATAAATTTTTATTCACTGACATGCAACTGATGTGACTTTCCTTGCACCCTAAACCGATGCGAGGCTCAGTCACACTCGGCGCCAGCTGCATGCCGGCTGCTGGATTCGGCCGATACCTGTGCGTATTTTTCAGGTAGGCTACTGACGAGAATGCCCGCTCACAAGCGTATGCTGTCGCAAATCGCAGCAGCATGTCCGCCGCTTTATCTTTGTCACCTATCTTCAAACAGGACAAATGCGCAAGGGGGGTCATAAAAGGCCTCATAGATTCAAGTGCAATAGCTTAACCGCACTGCCCGTTTTCTGATTATGGCTGGCTGCAAGCTGCTGGCAGGACTTATTGCGCTGCTCATGCGTTTCTTTTGAGCACATAGATGTGGTTATTGGCACACGGGCGTGAGTAATGGATGTTCCTTAGATCGATTACTACTGAGTCTAATGCCTTTTTGTCGTTTCTGGAAGCCATATAATTCTTCTCAACACACATGTCAATTACCTGAATAATTGCATGACTGTTATTCATTGTGGAGTACGCCTTCCGGGAACAACTATGCGTAATTAAGGTATTGGTAACTTCTACAACATTGTCAGAGCAACACTAATTCCGTATTGTGCTGAGAATTGCAAAAATGCCTCAGAAAGGTCCCCATCAGGTAGCGTTGGAGCATATGCCCAATTAATACGCAGCCAATGCACACACGTTTAGAGACGGCCCTACATCTGAACATCAATCATCGTGCGAAATTTCACCGCGAAAATCGTTACGAAATATCTACAGCCGTTTCTGGCGCCGTAGATGTCCGCCGCCGCCGCCGCTGCCGGTGTCTGTAACGGCTATCGCAAAAAATAAACAAAAAAGATCACTAAAGAAGCCCAGAATAGAATAAGATTCGAACCCGGGACCTCAGCGTGGCGGCCCAGTTCTCGGCCACACATTTCCGCTTGTGCGTTTTCTTCTGTCTTGCATGGTATTTATTACAAATGACGGTAATGTACAGGAGGGATGGACAGACACGCGAACAGCGCTGGGCCCTGTTTTCATCACGCTCTTACATTGGCGGGAATAAAATCATGCTACATATTCGTATGAATAACTCTAGTTACTTTTTATTACCATCCAGGCAACAACTGCTCGAAGATAAATGCATGATAGGAGATAATCGAGATACGGCATGTTCGCGTTTCTTTTCAACGCCACTGCACATAAATAGCGAACAAAATACTCAAGGACGTCTCTACAAGCGTACATTAAACCTTGCACAAAAAGAATTTCTAAAAGGCAATCAGGGCATTACATTTCATGTACAGCGGATACCAGTCCGGCTGGAACTATAGCTGTTGATACATGTTCGACAGGCATGTGAGACAAATAGTGTCATCATGCATTTATTTAATTCATACAAATGACTCTACAGCTAAAAGACTTATACCAACGAACCACGCCGGTGTTTGAAACGGCTTGGCAAACAGACCCCATGCATTCTTCATGTCGGGGAAGGAATCAGGTTAACATGTGTAATAGAGCGTTTTAGAAGTGTAAAGTACTAACCAAGCGTCACAGTGAGAATGGCGTAACGAGTAGGCCGTTGAATGCTTCCAATCCATTACAAAAGGCTCATCAATAACTCTTCATCATCGTCAGCCACAGCTTCAAGAAAGTGCACATAAGGCCTTACAAGTGTGTAGCGGCTGTGTAGCTTTTCCGAGGAATGACGAATAATGACATAGTAGATGGTTTCTTAAAAAAAATACGAATATTTAAGGCGTAGTGGGTACATCTAAAGTGTACTTGTATTAATTGACAAGCAGTGACGCTAACATGTGCAATGTAACGGGGTAGATAAGGAATATAACAGCCGAGCATCACACAACGCGAACTATGTTACTAGTGGGTCGTTCAAAGCTCTAAAACCGTTACAAAGGGCTCAGCCATAGTTCCTTATCGTCATTAGCTAGCGCATCAACAAAGTGCACATATCGCCGTACAGCTGTGCAGCGGCTACCGTGTTTCTCCGCAGAATAAAGAATAAAGGTACAGGGTGCTCCCCTACTTCACAAAAGAATTATTATTATTATTTATGCCGCAGTTGGCGCCATGCAAGTGTAATGTAGTTGTTACCCCAAGAGTGTTTAAAAAGGCTCTAGATAATCCGCTATTCAACCTTTCGCTTTGACTGTGCTGAGCGTTCGGCGCAGGCCTCGTGTTGTTTGTGCTCTCCACGGGATTCTAATTTCTTTAGCAAGCGAACTCTACGTCAGCTGAGTTATATGCATTAGGGAGCCCATGTGCTTTATTTTCGACAGCAGCTGCCGAAAACATGGTCCATTTACGGACTCCCAAGCATCTCTATAAAGTATGCGGAACAGGCACACGCGAGAAGTAATCACCAATCTACAGTATTTGATAGTGTCTATCACGACCATGCTAAGATAGCTAGGCATCCCATCACGTCCCATTCAATATCGGGCCGTGCTAGAATTTCGGGAAACGAAAAAGCGGATGAAGCGGCCTGAAGTTCGGGAATACTGCAATACCGGAACTTCAAAAAAGGTATTTGTTTACCAAAGCTGACGCTTCGAGAATCGCGAAAGATACCCCTATCAAGAAGAAAAAGGCCACTCGTGGAATGTGCCACTTCACCAAGGCAAATTTTTGCGTTATGTTGACACGAAAGTGCTACCGAAAGTTCCACGAAAACTTTCTTGAGCCTTAGAGAGATTGAACCATCACCTGCCACTGAACATCGCATACATTAACAGTTTGTGGCGGCAGCCAAGCCAAGCCAAGCCGCCAGGCAGCGCCACCTCCGCTGCTCTCCGGAACCTCCAGAGAACCTGAATAAACAGTTGATGTTTGGGATCCACGCCGCGCGGTCGTGTCTTCTTCTCCCGCGCGTACACGCGTCCCAACAGTGGTGACCCGGACGAGGCTTACCGCCTTTTTTTTCAAGCGATCGACGCCATGGAGACTCCCCCTGACGCACCGGCCATCTCCGCCGTCGACATCAGGCTCCCGCCGTTTTGGACAGCGGACCCGCAGCTGTGGTTCCTGCAGGTGGAGTCCCAATTCACCGCTCGTCGTATTGCCGCTGAGCTAACAAAGTACCACCACGTGGTCGCCAGCCTCCCACCGGCAATAGCGAGCGAGATACGCGATCTGCTGGTCGCTCCACCTGCAGAGAACGCGTACACAGCGCTCAGACAGCTGCTCATCAGCCGCCTCACGCCGTCGGAGCCTCAGCGACTGCAGCAGCTACTGCACGACACCGAGCTCGGGGACCGGACGCCCAGCGAATTGTTGCGCCACATGAGGCAGCTGTTGCACACGGCCGGCGCAACCACCACCGATGCCGACAGCAGACTGCTTCGCGAGCTGTTCCTACAGCGACTTCCGGTCAACGTGCGCATGGTCCTCGCCTCGGCTGCCGACAAACGCCTGTCTCAACTCGCCGAGCTCGCGGACTCGGTGCCGGCGGTCGCTCCGCCGTCCGTCGCGGCGCTACAGCCAGACATCGCCGGCGGCGCGCCCACGACCACGCTGCATGACATCTGGGAGCAGATATCCCGCCTCGCCGATACCGTCGCAGCGATGCAGGCCCGCAGCACTCCCGAGGAGCGCCAGCGCCCAGCAGTGCAACAGAGAATCTGCTGGTATCACAGGAAGCATGGCAATGCTGCTCGCAAATGCATTCCTCCGTGCGACTA
>JALIZH010002088.1:0-13566 GCA_030522465.1 Rhipicephalus appendiculatus
TTTGCCCCGGGTGAGGATCGAACTCACGACC
The DNA here is from genome assembly GCA_030522465.1 of Rhipicephalus appendiculatus. Classification (NCBI taxonomy): domain Eukaryota; kingdom Metazoa; phylum Arthropoda; class Arachnida; order Ixodida; family Ixodidae; genus Rhipicephalus; species Rhipicephalus appendiculatus. Next base: position 32 of record JALIZH010002088.1, read on the forward strand.
TTCAGATTATGAGACTGACGCGCTGCCTACTGCGCTACCGAGGCTTCTTTTTTTTTTTTTTCTTTATTGCCTGTCTTTTACCAACATAATATACATTTTCACTGGAAATCACACAACACAATCAAATACATCGGTAAAAACGGCCGCTCGATTTGTGCGACCGCGCATATGTTAAAATATTTTCATTGTCAATAACAATTCCACGCGCGGCATTCTGGTGTACATTCGAGGAACTTTTGCTCCTCGACAAAATTCCTTATGCTGTCTTTGAAGTAGGCTACTGGGTGGGTGCTCTTGTATCAACATCAACGTGCCTTACTGCCATTCTGGATTTCCAGATGCTATGAAGAGCCATGAGCATTATCATATGGAATGGGGTACCGTCGTCACTTTGAACAGGCAGATAGCGGATCCCATGTGCATCAAGGGGAAAATCTTTTTTGGATTGTGCGTTGTAGCACATCCCAAAGAAAGACAGCATCCCAACAATGTAGGAATACATGCTCAATCGTCTCCTCCTTTCTGCATAATATACAGTGTGTGCCCCAGGGAACAAAGAAACCCTCTTCCGCCATCCATGACTTGACAGTTAGCGTACCGGTGTGTAATTTGAAAAAAGAAACTCTTAACACCTGCCGGTATCAGCATCGCCTTAACACGCTTCAATACATTGTGGCCATGACCAACTCTGTAAAGGGACCGATATAAAGGAACGGGTAGAACCACATCACAAAGGTCCTTGTACAGTTTTTTACGGTTGACATGACTCAAATACTCAAGTGAAAAACGCGCTGACAAAAACCTACAAGAAAGCACAACTTCGCGGAGAAAACCGTATACACCACCGGGCAAACTGCCAGTTGAGACAACCATGTTGGGCAAGTGTTGCCCCAGGCGCAGTTGACAGACAGTGCGCAGGAAGGGGTTGTTAACGTCTCTAAAGAAATAAAACCGATTGACTACCTGTCTCAGAAACAAATGCGACAAACCCAGTCCTCCATTTCGCACTCGAAGAAATAAATTTGTACGACTTGATCTTTCCCAAGATGATGACCACAAGAACACTGCAAACACACGGTGAAATTTTTGGATGTTGACCCTTGAACAATGCAAGACCTGAAGGATATACCAAATCTTAGTCACTAAGAATATATTGCAAATTGTGGCTTTGGAAAACATAGACCAATTCCAGCCATTCCACTTGCTTGCTCTGTCCCGTAGTTTATCGACTTCACTCCTCCAGTACGAGTCACTGTCTTTGTAGCACTCGAGGGGAGCACCCAGGTACTTCACCGGTGTGGTAACAAAACTTATGCTGGCAAAACTGTCCGGGGTTTCTGGCCAGTCACCGTGCCAGAAGCCGAGGCATTTGCCCCAGTTTACCGCGCTGCCGCTCGCAGCACAAAAGTTTTTAACACATTTGACCGCCTGCGTTATGCTGTCTGAATCGGCGCAAAATATGGCAATATCATCCGCATAGGCCAACAACCGCACTTCTACCTCATGCACCTTGAACCCGCGAACACAGTCATTCTCTATGACACTCAAACAGAAAGGCTCTAAATACAAACAGAACAGTAATGGCGAGAGAGGGCACCCTTGGCGGACCGAACGCTTGACTTGGATGCGCTCCCCCACCGCCTTGTTAACGATTAGCCGCGTTGAGCAGTCTCGGTACGCCATGGCAACCCCCCTCTCTAATAATTTTGCCTAAATTCACATAATCGAGAATGCACAAAAGAATTTCATGAGGCACCCTGTCGAAAGCTTTCTCAAGGTCGATTTGGAGCATTGCCACTCGTGCACACATAGCGTCGCAACATTCGAGGATACTCCGTGCTACATGTATATTAGAAAAGATAGTTCGGCCTTTAATGCCGCATGTCTGATGCGGCCCCACGAGCTCCGTAATGACCGTTTGCAGCCTCTTAGCTAAGATCTTCATCATTATCTTATAATCTCCATTAGTGAGGCAAATTGGGCGGTAAGCAGTTACTCTGCGCAGTGCAACGGGGTCTTCTGATTTCGGAATAAGAACAGTGTGGGAGGATGAAAAGGATGGTGGCAATACTTTAAGCTCGAATGCCTCGTTGCATACGTCAGCTAAGACTGGTGATAATGCATCTTTGAAACATTTATAAAAGGCGGAAGTCAGGCCATCGGGGCCCGGGGACTTCCCTGGATGCATACTTTCAATAGCACTTCTGACTTCCTCTTCTGAAATGGGTTCCTCCAACATTTCTTTCGTATTGTTGTCTAGCTTTGGCATCAACGTTAAGAATTCTTTTTTAAAACGATCGACGTCAACTGAGCATGCGGCGAATAAAGCACTGAAGTGCTCAAAGAAAGCGCGCTCGATATCTTCTGCTGCGTCACTGACCTTATCTCCGTGTTCAATTTCCGCTATCTGGTTGCGTCGCGCGTGCCACTTTTCTGAGCCCAACGCCCTTTTTGACGGTGCTTCTCCTGATATCAGTTTTTCAGTCCTCGCCCGCACCATCGCACCGCGGTATCTTTCGATATCGAACTGTTCTATTTTACGCTTCAATGCGTGGATGTCATCCATGAACATGCCGGGCATCCTACATTCTTCACTGATCAATTTTTCCAAGTTTCTGCGCATCTGTTTTTCTTCTGCTCCTTTTTCTCTGCATATAGCACTCGAACGCTCAAGTGCTTTAATTTTAACCACCTGTTTGAAATTTTCCCATTTTTCTCTGCATGTCTTGTGACCCACAGTTTTCATTTCTTCAACTTGATTCATTACTTCTGCCATAAACTTTTCATCCCTCATCAACTTCGCATTCAATTTCCATAGTTGCCACTCAAAGCCCCGTTTACTTTCTTTCGTGCTTGCTACTAGAAAGCTGACTAAACAGTGATCACTAAATGAAACGGCGCTTCCGCGGTATTCCTTGCAAAAAGGGACCAAATCCAGGCTCACATACGCCCTATCTAGTCGGGCGTGGCTGGCTGCCTGAAAGTGGGTGTATTGTGTAGTCCTCCCACCACCGAGACATTCAGCCACGTCCTCCAATCCATGGTTACTTATTATCTCGCTTAGAACAGTGGTACTTGCGTCCTTGTACTGTCGAGCGCTAGTTTTATCAGTGGCTGAAAGAACACAGTTGAAGTCTCCAGTAATAATAAGCAGCCTGTTACACTGAGTATACTGCTTTAGCTGTTCAAAAAAAAACACGTCTTTCTTCAGCTGCAGTCGGGGCGTATAAACAAACTACGCGCCATTCTAGTGACGCAAACGAAATATCGCATACGATGAGCCGTCCAGATGGGCATGAGGTCACAGCTTCTACTTTAGCTCCCAGACTCTGTCGGATGAACAACAAACAGCCAGAAGAAGTTCCTACGGCATGGCTAACTATAGCCGAGTAACGCGACAAGAATTGGCGCACCATGCCCCCGGTTTCCTCGTCGCCCTCGACTTTAGTTTCCTGCACTGCTAAAAAGTCAAGGTCGAGGTCGCTTACTAGTCGGTACAGTTGACACTGTTTTCGCCTTGAGGCAAGGCCACGCACATTTAAAGTGGCCAAACGAAATGATTTTTCTATTATCATCATTGTGAGGCTGTGAAGAACCCGGGGGCATGGCGCTTACCTCACAGCTGCGCTTCTCAAATGCCTGGAACCAGTATAGTCCTCACGGTGGCAAAGGCGGCGTTTCCGCCGTCTTGCGCTCCGTCGAAAGGTTCGGCCGTGGCCGAAGGAGAGAACGCCGCAGAGGAGTCGTCTTCGCGGGTGGCTCGTCCGTCGCGGCAGCACTGGGCTCCTCATTTTTTTCCGCGTCATGGGGACGCTTCCCCGTCGCAATGGCATTGTCGTCAATCCCAGACATCGGTTCTGGCTCGGAGTGGGTCTCTACGGATCCGCCGGAAAGGGCGTCGCCGGTGCTACTTGCAACAACCTTTTCGTTCCTCCCTTCCGCGAGTTTTTCTGGAAGCCCGGCTTCGGGCTTACCTGGTGCATCACGGAGATGCCCCTGTTGAGTGCTCGGCGTCCCACCTTGGAGAGCAGAGCTTGGCCCCCTCTCCTGCTGTTTCCTCCGAGTCAGCCTCATCCATGAGGTGCTCCATTACGTCATTTGCTTGTACTGGTCCGGTGACGCTGGCGTATGTCTTTGCGCACTCCGCTTCTTCGTGGCCGAAGCGGCGACAATGATTGCAGCGGGGCACTCGGCAGTCACGACGTATGTGGCCGGTACTCTTACAGCGGAGGCACAACGGAGCACGGCCCGGAACAACAACGAGGGTCAACTCTCCGGCAATCTTGAGCTGGTGCGGAATGTCATCGACTTTTACGTCAGAATGCAATTGTAGGCACACAGACCTTGTCGTCGAGCCCTTTTCGGTCACACCATGCGCTCTCCACTTCTCACGCATCACCTCTAAAACTTTCCCGTAGGGAGTCAGGGCCACGCGCACGTCTTCATCGGTCACACCATGCAGCAACCAATGCAGCTTCAAGCGAACCTCACGGTTATTTGGATCGATAAGCAAACAGGGGCGATCCTTTACCTTCACATCGACGGCGGAGAGCAATTTCCGAGCAGCGTCAGCACTCGTCATTGTCACAGCCCACACATGGTTCATTTGATACGCCCCCAACGCTACCCCCCGCGCCCCCCGCGCACCAAGTTTGGCCAAAGTGTCCCTGTAATCTTCGACGCGGTAGGGCCGGGCTCTTGGATCGCCATGCATGAATACCGTGTTCGCAACGATGCGTCCGGAAGGCAGATTGGGCAGAATCACCTGATAGTCCTCAGAACTAGGCACAAAAACCCTGTTACCGCGGCCCGCACGGGCCGCTGGAACCCGCTCCGTCGGAGCCAAACATCCCGCGACCGTATCGCTCGAAAGCCGGAAGTGGAATCACTGAGTTACACCCCCGTTATGACAAGTACGTTTAATAACGCGTTCATTCCTGGTCCGTGGACTGTTGTAAAAATAAAACAGATGATCGCTTGAAATTAAATCCATTAACCTCGACATTCATACGTCATAATCAATTTCGCATCACGGTTTGCAATACACTGTTTCGGTGTACTAGGATGGTCGAGATATTGTGTTATATGGGCGCCCTAACAAGCGCATTGAGAAGTCATGGTACCATACATGACGCAATTTTAGTGGAAATATTAATCAAAAAGTTGCGCCGGGCTTGGAGGTGCCGGGGTTTGAACCCGGGACTTCTCACATGCGAAGCGAGCGCTCTACCACTGAGCTACTTTTTTTTTTTCTTTATTGCCTGGTTTATTAGCACAAAATACAAAAAAACACAGCGGACAAGAATTCATATCTCTGAATTCATCATTTCACAAGACACTTATATGTACATTCTAAAAAAACGGGACCGACAGCTTGTCCCGTGTTGCATAGTCAGAAATATTTCGCTGTCAGCAATCTGTCAAGTGTGGGTAACCAGTGAGGTGGCTCGTGCAGTTCACGTAACACACTTCTAACATATAACAGATATTCATGTAAATACACCTTAGCAGGTTTTGGATCTTCGTGCTCATGTCTATAATCCATTCTAGTTTTCCACATGCTATGCATAGCGATAAGCATTATCAGATCACATGGCACGTCATCTGTTGGCTCCCATGGCAAGAAGCGAATACCGAATGGCGTGAGCTGAAAGTCTTTCTTTATCGTCCTTTGAAGGACGTCCCACAGGAACACTGAGTCATAGCAGTCTAAAAAGATGTGCTCGATTGTTTCGGGCTTCCTGCAAATCATACAATTAACACCCCAAGGAAAATAAAACCCTTTATCTTTGAGCCATGGTTTAACAGGGAGCGTGCCTGTGTGCAACAAGAAAAAGAACGTCTTAGTTGATGCTCTAATAGGCATTCTATTTACGCGTTTAAACACATTCTTATTTCGTCCTGCTACATACACTTTACGGTATAAAGGTACAGGGCACATAATATCAACTAAATCCTTATACAGTTGTTTTTTTTGTTACTGAGGCCAAATAATCGAAAGAAAAATGCACTTGAAGAAACTGAAAAGCATACACAACTTCTCTCAAAAAACCCTTCACCGCCCCGCACTGCGAGCCATATGACGATACAACATATTCCGGTAATTTGTCCCGCAGTCGTACTTGCATCACAGCGCGTAAGAAACCATCACTCTGATCTCTTAAATAAAAAAACCGCAAAACAATCTGTTTGAGGAACAAGTGCGACAGCCCAAGTCCCCCCTTTCTTTACCTTATGAAAAATATTAACTCTGCCAGTACGCTCCCACGTAGATCCCCATATAAATACGGCAAATATTCGGTGCAACCTTTGAACGCATACTCGTGACATACATAATACTTGCAGCATGTAAAAGACTTTCGCTACGAGAAACACATTACAAACTGCTGCGCGTGCAAAGATCGAAAAATCTCGCCCACCCCACTTAGTCGTTTTTGTCCTAACATGCTCGGTTTCCGCGGCCCATTGCTCAGTGGTTTCCCGATAATACTGCAAAGGAACTCCAAGATACTTGGACGGCGTACTTGTAAATGTGATCCCTTGCATTAGTTCTGGTTTTTCATTCCACTCGCCATGCCAGAAACCTTGACACTTGTGCCAGCTGATTGCGCTTCCGGTGAGACTGCAGAAGGTTCGTGCATCCCTTATAGCCTCCTCTACACTCTTTTCATTTTGACAGAATATCGCGATATCATCAGCATACGCTAACACTTTTATTTCATGTGACAAGAACTGATATCCTGTTATCTTTGTATTGTTCAACACTTTCAAGCAAAAGGGTTCCAAGTATATTGCGAACAATAGAGCAGAACAAGGGCATCCTTGGCGCACACTAGATTTCACATGTATGTCCGCGCTAAGTTTTTTGTTTATTACTAGTTTGGCAGAGCAGTTCTGGTATGCCATTTTCACCCCGTTAGCTATTACAGCGCCTACACTAATGTGATCAAGCAATGCAAATAGTATTTCATGACTTACTCTGTCAAAAGCTTTTTCTAAGTCTAACTGTAGCATTGCTATACGTCCACCGGACGCATCGCAACACTCCAAAATTGTTCTTGCCGTATGAATATTATTAAAGATGCTTCTTCCTTTAATTCCGCACGTTTGGTGCGAACCGACAACACTGGTAATCACTGTTTGAAGTCTTTTTGCCAAAACTTTCATGTATACCTTATAGGTCTGCATTTGTGAGACTAATGGGCCTATAGTTTTCCACCGATTGCAATTTTTCAGCGTCTTCAGTCTTTGGAATGAGTATTACATGACTTGCTCGAAACGATAGAGGGAGTTGCTTCACATCATATGCCTCCATTAAAACGCGATGTAGCATCTCTGACATTTCTTCTTTGAAGGTTTTGTAAAACCCTGCCCCTATGCCATCGGGTCCAGGTGACTTGCCCGTCTTAAGGTCATCAATTGCTTGGCCAATTTCCCCTATCGTAATCGGCATCTCAAGACTCTCCCTAACATCATCCTCTAGCTTTGGCATCAGTGTTAAAAACTCGCTTATAAATGAATCTTTAACTTTCATTTCTGAGCCCAACAATTTTCGATACCTTTCAAGAAATGCCATTTCGATAAAATCCTGCTCGGAAGAAAGCACACCTTCGTATTGTATTTCTTTAATATCATTTTTCGTTGCATATCGCTTTTCTTCCGCAAGCGCACGTTTTGTGGGCATTTCACCCATCGTAAAGCGTTCCGCTCGCGCTCTTATCACCGCACCCATATATCGTTCTTCCGCGATGCGTTCCATCTGTCTTTTGATATCCTTGATCTCATTGCTAAACAATCCCGGTATGGTGCTATCTGCATTCAGTAGGTAGTCGAGCGTGTTCTGCAGCTCTTTTTCTTTTTGCTTTTCTTTATATCTTACCACTCCTGCTCTCTCGATTGCGTACATTTTAACATCATTTTTAAATTGCTTCCCAGGCTTCTATAGCGCTCGTTTTCTTATTTAAAAGAGCATCCTGAGCCTTCTGGCTCACCACTTTCACGAAAGTCTCGTCTTTTAAGAGTTTTTCGTTTAACTTCCATAGGTCCCAGTTAAACTTCACATTTCTCTTTTTCCTGCCAACTTCGAGCATTACAAGACTGTGATCACTACAGCTAACATGTTTCACGGTATAATTCGCGCATAAAGGCACGATATTTTCAACCACATATATACGATCTAGTCTAGCATGGCTTTGATGCTGAAAATGTGTAAATTGCACATAGCTTGCCTCGGAGAACATCACCAATGTCTACTAAACAACACTCTTCAGTTATTGCACACAACTGTAGGGCACTTTTATCGCGAACTGGTGCATTCTTAACACTATCCTCGGCCATGCAAATACAATTGAAGTCTCCGAGCAATACAACAACTCTATCACACTTTAGGAAGGTGGCTACATAATCAAAAAAACATTTCCTGTCGGTGGCTATATTTGGCGCGTACACACAAACGATTCGCCATTCTTTTCCACATAAAGAAAAATCACACAGAACTAATCTTCCATCATCAGAAGTCACGACCCTTTCTTCAATGATACCAATAGAATTCTTTAAAAATAAAATGCACCCTCCAGACTTCCCAACGGCATGGCATACACATACATTATAATTTGTTTTAAAAAGGTTCACCATGCGATCCGCCTGCTCAACGCTCTCAATCTTAGATTCCTTGCAAGGCTAATACGTCTACGTCATTTTCGATTAGCATTCTCTTTAACTGCGTTTGCTTTTTTTGCGCCGCTAATCCTCGTATATTTAAAGTGCCTATCTTCAGTGCAAAGCCCGAGTTCGAAGAAACTGAGAGCGATGAGACAAGTTTCGCGCATTGCGCCTGTTTCATATTATCGGGTGACAGACTTACATCTTGTCGCTCTGCTTGAAGTGGCCTGGCCTTCTCAGGCGAGGCCCAAGTGTTTTCTCTGGCGGCGCACATTTTTAACTTTCGACACTGCACGTCTATCCCCAGCTCAGTCGGGAAGTCTCTCAAACCAACATACCCGCTATGGCGGCTCTACTGGCGGTGCCTTTTTCTCTGCTGATGATGCCGACCTCCTATCGGGCGGCACCTTGGGTTGTATCTTCAAGGTTGGTCGCCTGACGAACGGCGCCTTCGGAAGTGGTTCACCGGCAGAAGCTGCCCCGTTGTCGTTCCCTTGATCTACCTCAAGCGGCCTCTTTACGACCACTGGGGTAGAGTTTTGCTCGTACTCCATGTCGGTGGGGTCCTTCGCTGGTCCGTCCGCACCGGGCTCATTGGTTTCCTCGGGAACGTTCTTCTTCGCTGTGGCCTTGTCCCCTTCCGTTGCTTCCTTTATGCTGGCGGCGGGTACAGCCGCCCCTTCGTTCTTGTCCTTGTTCTCCCCGGAGGGTGTCACCTGCTGTTTATCTTCAGTCCTTCGCCGAGTCACCGGCCCCCATGACGGTTGCCTCCGCGTCAGCCTGGTCCATGAAGTGCTCTTCCATAGCTTCGCTTCGCCCGGAACCTGTCACGTTTGCGTAACTGCGCACGCACTGGGTCTCGTCGTGGCCGAAGCGACGGCAGAGCCCGCAACGTGGTACTCGGCACTCGCGCCGTATGTGTCCGGTGCCGCGGCACCGGAGGCAGAGTGGTGGTCTGCCTGGAACGTGCACGAGCGCATGGTCTTCTCCAACGCGAAGTTGATGCGGCAAGTCCTTCTACGGTGTATCCGGACTTCAAACGCAGAGACACCAAACGCGTGTGCGACCCTTTGTCTGCGCAGCCTTGTACACGCCATTTATCCCGGGAAATTTCACTCACAGTTCCGAAAGGTAGCAGGGCGGTCCTTACGGCTTCATCCGGAGTAGTATGCAAAAGCCAGTATAGCTTCATTCCGGATATCTTGGTTACACGGGTCTATCACCACACATTTGTGATCCTTGACACTGAAGGCTGCACTTGAAAGAATCTTCTTCTTGGCGTTTTCGTCCTTGAACGTTATCGCCCACACGTGGTTCATCTGATAGGCCCCAAGGGCCACCACCTCCGGCATAAGCTGCAGTTTGCTCAAAGCATCGCGGAAATGCTCAACTCGGTAAGGTCTGGCCTTTACGTCAGCGTGCAAAAATACCGTTGTGGTTACGGTCGTACCTGTAGGCAACTGGGGCAAAATAAGCTGGTAGTCCTGTGTCGAAGTCGTGTCGTTGAACCTGATACCGCGGCCCGGCTGGGCCGCTGAAACCGCCCCTTTCGAGGAGCACAACATTCCGCGTCCGTTCACTACGGTGGCCGGAAGTGGAATTTCACCACTGAGCTACACCCCCGTTATGACAAGTACGTTTAATAACGCGTTCATTCCTGGTCCGTGGACTGTTGTAAAAATAAAACAGATGATCGCTTGAAATTAAATCCATTAACCTCGACATTCATACGTCATAATCAATTTCGCATCACGGTTTGCAATACACTGTTTCGGTGTACTAGGATGGTCGAGATATTGTGTTATATGGGCGCCCTAATAAGCGCATTGAGAAGTCATGGTACCATACATGACGCAGTTTTAGTAGAAAAATTAAGCAAAAAGTTGCGCCGGACTTGGAGGTGCCGGGGTTTGAACCCGGGACTTCTCACATGCGAAGCGAGCGCTCTACCACTGAGCTACACCCCCGTTAAGACAAGTACGTTTAATAACGCGTTCATTCCTGGTCCGTGGACTGTTGTAAAAATAAAACAGATGATCGCTTGAAATTAAATCCATTAACCTCGACATTCATACGTCATAATCAATTTCGCATCACGGTTTGCAATACACTGTTTCGGTGTACTAGGATGGTCGAGATATTGTGTTATATGGGCGCCCTAACAAGCGCATTGAGAAGTCATGGTACCATACATGACGCAATTTTAGTAGAAAAATTAAGCAAAAAGTTGCGCCGGGCTTGGAGGTGCCGGGGTTTGAACCCGGGACTTCTCACATGCGAAGCGAGCGCTCTACCACTGAGCTACACCCCCCGTTATGACAAGTACGTTTAATAACGCGTTCATTCCTGGTCCGTGGACTGTTGTAAAAATAAAACAGATGATCGCTTGAAATTAAATCCATTAACCTCGACATTCATACGTCATAATCAATTTCGCATCACGGTTTGCAATACACTGTTTCGGTGTACTAGGATGGTCGAGATATTGTGTTATATGGGCGCCCTAACAAGCGCATTGAGAAGTCATGGTACCATACATGACGCAATTTTAGTAGAAAAATTAAGCAAAAAGTTGCGCCGGGCTTGGAGGTGCCGGGGTTTGAACCCGGGACTTCTCACATGCGAAGCGAGCGCTCTACCACTGAGCTACACCCCCCGTTATGACAAGTACGTTTAATAACGCGTTCATTCCTGGTCCGTGGACTGTTGTAAAAATAAAACAGATGATCGCTTGAAATTAAATCCATTAACCTCGACATTCATACGTCATAATCAATTTCGCATCACGGTTTGCAATACACTGTTTCGGTGTACTAGGATGGTCGAGATATTGTGTTATATGGGCGCCCTAATAAGCGCATTGAGAAGTCATGGTACCATACATGACGCAAATTTAGTGGAAATATTAATCAAAAAGTTGCGCCGGGCTTGGAGGTGCAGGGGTTTGAACCCGGGACTTCTCACATGCGAAGCGAGCGCTCTACCACTGAGCTACACCCCCCGTTATGACAAGTACGTTTAATAACGCGTTCATTCCTGGTCCGTGGACTGTTGTAAAAATAAAACAGATGATCGCTTGAAATTAAATCCATTAACCTCGACATTCATACGTCATAATCAATTTCGCATCACGGTTTGCAATACACTGTTTCGGTGTACTAGGATGGTCGAGATATTGTGTTATATGGGCGCCCTAACAAGCGCATTGAGAAGTCATGGTACCATACATGACGCAATTTTAGTAGAAAAATTAAGCAAAAAGTTGCGCCGGGCTTGGAGGTGCCGGGGTTTGAACCCGGGACTTCTCACATGCGAAGCGAGCGCTCTACCACTGAGCTACACCCCCGTTATGACAAGTACGTTTAATAACGCGTTCATTCCTGGTCCGTGGACTGTTGTAAAAATAAAACAGATGATCGCTTGAAATTAAATCCATTAACCTCGACATTCATACGTCATAATCAATTTCGCATCACGGTTTGCAATACACTGTTTCGGTGTACTAGGATGGTCGAGATATTGTGTTATATGGGCGCCCTAACAAGCGCATTGAGAAGTCATGGTACCATACATGACGCAATTTTAGTAGAAAAATTAAGCAAAAAGTTGCGCCGGGCTTTGAGGTGCCGGGGTTTGAACCCGGGACTTCTCACATGCGAAGCGAGCGCTCTACCACTGACCTACACCCCCGTTATGACAAGTACGATTAATAACGCGTTCATTCCTGGTCCGTGCACTGTTGTCAAAAATAAAACAGATGATCGCTTGAAATTAAATCCATGAACCTCGACATTCATACGTCATAATCAATTTCGCATCACGGTTTGCAATACACTGTTTCGGTGTACTAGGATGGTCGAGATATTGTGTTATATGGGCGCCCTAACAAGCGCATTGAGAAGTCATGGTACCATACATGACGCAATTTTAGTAGAAAAAATTAAGCAAAAAGTTGCGCCGGGCTTGGAGGTGCCGGGGTTTGAACCCGGGACTTCTCACATGCAAGCGAGCGCTCTACCACTGAGCCTACACCCCCGTTATGACAAGTACGATTAATAACGCGTTCATTCCTGGTCCGTGGACTGTTGTAAAAATAAAACAGATGATCGCTTGAAATTAAATCCATTAACCTCGACATTCATACGTCATAATCAATTTCGCATCACGGTTTGCAATACACTGTTTCGGTGTACTAGAATGGTCGAGATATTGTGTTATATGGGCGCCCTAACAAGCGCATTGAGAAGTCATGGTACCATGCATGACGCACTTTTCAGTAGAAAAATTAAGCAAAAAGTTGCACCGAGCTTGGAGGTGCCGGGGTTTGAACCCGGGACTTCTCACATGCGAAGCGAGCGCTCTACCACTGAGCTACACCCCCGTTATGACAAGTGCGATTAATAACGCGTTCATTCCTGGTCCGTGCACTGTTGTCAAAATAAAACAGATGATCGCTTGAAATTAAATCCATTAACCTCGACATTCATACGTCATAATCTATTTCGCATCACGGTTTGCAATACACTGTTTCGGTGTACTAGAATGGTCGAGATGTTGTGTTATATGGGCGCCCTAACAAGCGCATTGAGAAGTCATGGTACCATACATGACGCAATTTTAGTAGAAAAATTAAGCAAAAAGTTGCGCCGGGCTTGGAGGTGCCGGGGTTTGAACCCGGGACTTCTCACATGCGAAGCGAGCGCTCTACCACTGAGCTACACCCCCGTTATGACAAGTACGTTTAATAACGCGTTCATTCCTGGTCCGTGGACTGTTGTAAAAATAAAACAGATGATCGCTTGAAATTAAATCCATTAACCTCGACATTCATACGTCATAATCAATTTCGCATCACGGTTTGCAATACACTGTTT
>JALIZH010002089.1:0-26110 GCA_030522465.1 Rhipicephalus appendiculatus
TGTTGAGCGAAAGACCAGCGTTGGCCCTAAGCGAAAATTTGAGGTAGATGCAAATAAAGAGAAGAGCCGTGGGTCGTTTGCAATTTGGCTTTGCGGCAAAGTAAGTCTCCACCGAGAAGCGAGAACAGGCTAGCGATTGTGAAAGCGATATGGCGCGTGCGCGCTTCTGTGTGTGTATGTGGAAGGGGGGGGGGGGATAACGCGTAAGGGGGTCCCACCATTTTTTTTTAAAGTAGGCAGAAATGCTAGAGGCTGATTTCCTTCGATTCAGGTGCATGTTAAAAAGCCCCAGGTGTTTGAACTTTCCGGAACCCTCCACAGCGGAGTGCCTCACAATGATATTGTGGTTTTGGCGCATACAACCCCAGCAATTAATTAATCAAGCTTTCTTTGTGTATTCAGCTGCAGTGCAGTTGCTGCCCACGGCTGTGTAGATGGACGTTACATTTTTACTGCGTTGTTTGCGTTACTGCAGCAAGAAGTCAGCTATAGCATCGTTGCCGCCTGAATAGTCATGTGGTGAGTCGTTCGGTTAGAGCTAATTAAACGGACAGGCTGGAGAAATCACGTTGCCAAACGTGTATAGCTAGTACGCAAGCGATAGAAGACCGCATATGCACAGGACGTTTGTAATATGCGTTGTATTGGGGTATGCGCTGCTTACTTGGGGTGGTTTCATCCATAAAAAGGTTTTGATACTTTACAGGCTTGGCAATGCGCGCTCATACATACACTGCAACTCAATAAAGGCGCAACGATAAGTCAACATTTTTTTGTCAATGACTTTTTCGTTTATGTAATCAACAGAAAAAAACCATTGAGTATATATTGACCAACGTCAAGACATCTTGCCAAGTCGTTGAAAGTCGGTTGATTCAATGAATAGTGACCGGAATGTCAACAACAACTCAATAGTCATTTTTATAAGGGGTGCGCGACCTGAAGTCGTCCATGTCGTGCGCCTCAAGCCGTTTTACGCGCGGTAGTGAACCTGAGGACTGTACTTTTTTCTTTTTTTTCATTGGACTTTCTTGCTTGTGCGTATTGTTTATTGAACTTTCTTGATTTATTGTCGGTACATGTATTTTTTCCATGTGTTCTGTTCTAAGCTTCGGGACGATGCCTTTTCAGAGGGGGGCATTGCCACGCGCGTTTCCTTTACTGTATTCGGTTTCCGCCCACTAAGACTATCAGCAGTACTCGGCGCAGACCGCGCCTTCGTGTTTCAGAAGCTTCTGGGTTGTAGTAGATCGTTTTGTTAAGATTGCACGCAAGACGCTAACACTCAAGATTATTCCAGAGCTTGCGCGAAGACTAGTGATAAGGCTAGAATGTTCGACGCGTGATTCATAAAAGCCGGCGCGTTCCAACGAAGTTCAGTTGATCGACGGCCGACGCTCTGTTCGCCGCTATCAGTGCAGTGTGTATTGCTGTAATCTGACTTTCTGCTTACCGGCCACAAGTTCGGCCTAATAAACAGTTTCATTTTGGACCTACTGACTTCTGCCTTCGTCGACGTCACGACCACTTGACAATATCGACTTTACAGGTGTGTAAGACTTCCTGCGCGGACGTGGCTCAGTGTGAGAAGTGTAGAATTTCAGGCGTGATGTGGTATCGTGTGCGCGACGAGCTCGCGCAAAGCGCACCCGTAAACGCGCACTGGAAGCAATGCACGGGTGCGCGGTGCGCGTGAAAGTAAACCGCACAATCTCCGCAGGAGGCAATTACAATTCATGAATTAAGTGCCAGTTAGATTCAGCGGCTTAAATATATACCACCCTAATAAAGCGACAAAAACAGAACAAACCAGCAGAACGATGTCAAAGTTTGCTGAAAATGCACAGGCGTTCGTTCCAGCGCGATGATGCAGCCTTCCCGACGCGTGAATTGCAGGAGGCGAACCTTTGACAATTGCGGGGTTCATATGAAAGCAACCAACATCGCAACGCTAACCGCGGTATGACGTATGTGAGCTTGAACAACGACAGCTAGGTCTCACGAACACAAGGAATCAAAACAAAAGGTTGCTTCAAGATACAACCGTAATTGGATGTAAAAATGCGAGACGGCGAGCAATCACAACTGCAGTCGTTGCATGTACGCGCCGCGTTACGGGATTCAGGTAGTCGAAACAAACAATTTCAAGCGAAGAATTGAGTCAGCCAAAACGGAAGGCGAGACAGAGCTAAAACATTATTCCTTTAACTGCGGTGATCCACGCTTGTTGTGTACGTTCTCTCGTACGACTTGTCCGGGAACCGATACAGTTTTACAGGCGGATCGCGTGCCTTGGTGCTGTCTGCACTGCTGTGGCAAACAGCAATACTTCGGACCTCACTTTCGCTTTCGTGGGGTCGCTTCTACCATCGCAAAAATGCAGCTTCGCAAAGCAAGCCTCTCGGTTTAGCGTGCCAAGTTCCCGGCACAACGTCCAAGCTCCCCGCACCGACCGAAGACCGCGTGCGAACGCGTGCCGCCGCTGTCGGCTTTCGGGGAAACAGGCTGAATCGGCCGCGTCCTCTGCCGCGCTTTATTCCCAATTTCACCAGCGCTTGCCTCCAGAGCCGCAGCAAGGCGCTGTCGTCGCTCCGCAAACTTGAGCTTTGGTTCCCTATACGCTGCCGTCAGCTGACCGACGGGTGCTCAATGTTGTTACTTTATCTGGTCGATCGCGTTTTGTGAGTGTCCTCACCTAGAGAGTATATATCCTACAACATGACCCCCGCATAGAACACTTGTAAAAAAAGTGAGATGAGAAAAAAACTAAAATTTCTCGCCTTTATCACTCCATTAAGCAATATTACTATTATTTCAGTAATAATATTACTGAAAGGCTATCATGAAAGGCTTATTATGGCGCTCACCTCAACAAATGGTGTCACCACTCTGCTCCCATTGGCGGCGGTTCCAACTTCGAGGCATCCTCACTCAGACAGACACGTCGCGTCAACTCGTCCTATGAAAGGCCTGGTTGGCTGCGTTTTCAAACTTGGATTGGGAAAAATATGCTTTCCGCAGGACCATACGTTTTGCTACTTCATTACATGACGTGGCTCACACTCGCAGCCACGTGAGCGCGTCCGCGCTAGTAGCGCGATGCGGTAGGCGTAGCCGTGTTTAAGAAGACGTCATATTTCTTTGTCAATACATCTCGTCAACCAATCGCGTTTGTCCATTGCATCGTGACACAGGAAATTGAGCTAGCGACGTTTTTAGTTGCGCTTTGGACTCGCAATGGGTTGTATGTTCCAAGGAGGAGCAGTGGCAGAACGAAGAACGTCGGCGCGCCCGGAAGTGCGAGTGTGCGCGCCCCTGTCGTACCAATGCCACCGACGACGATCGGGCAAGTGAATCGAAACGCATGCGCGACGCCTCGCTCTCGGAATGCTTTTTGATGCGAGACAGCTTATGGCGGAGTTCAATCCGGTGTACCGCCCTTACTGCGCAAGCGCCAGCTCTCCCCCTCTCCTCGCGTCAGCGCGAGGAGGTGGGAGGTGGCGTGAGCGCTGCCTCCGCTTCGTTTCTCCTCTTCCGTTTCTCTCTCTCCGGCGCAGCTCTGCGCTCGTATATGAAACGGCGCGCGCGCGCTCGCTTTGTTGCACTCTCCTTCGCAACGGCGCTATGGATGTCAACGTTGGCGCCAGTTGTAGCGGCATCGGTAACGCAAGCTGTGACAGCAGCGTAAGCAGCACCGCTGATACACAACTCCACACACAAATCAAACATACACGGAAACAACAAATGGAAACACAAGTGAACACCAGCGCTGCTTCGCATCCCCGCATGGTTCCCTTTAGGGGGAGATGGTGTAATTTTTTTCTGGCACTAACTTCTTTGTCCCAATAAATCTTGCTTTACTGGTTTTCCCTCTTCCCAAGCAGTCGGAAGTGCTCTGATACCTTTTATTGGAAGGCTCTTACGTATGGCTGCATATGAAAAACACTTTTGATTTCTTCGTGTCGCTGTCCGCGTGCAGATACACCTAGTGCCGTCTTGTAAGCAGCGGAAGGACTAATTTTAATGCATTAGTTCTTCAACCACTCCCTGGAAGGCAGCAGTGGTTTTATCGTTGCTTGAAATGTGTACTTGAAGCATTAAACTCATAAAACGCCTGGTTCATTATAGGAAGCGACGGAAGAAGTGAAAAAGACCAGTCATTGCGTGTTTCTCCACGTCAGTCGAGTTAAGGTATGTTGCCACCTTTCTGGAAATCTTTTTAGATATTGATCGTAATGTGATGGTTTTGTGTTTGCCTTAAAAAGGGCTGCTTAAAAAGACACTTCAAGCATGTTAGGTAAGAAAAGTGCAACTAATCACAATTTAATTACGGATATTGTCCAAAATATGCCCATCGCGCCAATGGTGATAACCACCGATCCTCTGACACAAAATCAAAATCGCTTGGAAGGAATGTAGCTGTACGTTCAGGCTCTCCAATGAACAAGAATCTGCGCTGTCGTCAATATTAAGTCTAATATGGGAGAAATACCCAAAATTGTGTAATTTCAGATGGTTGCATTTCAGTCGAAACGTTATAACATCAAAAGTTATTGGTGGTATTCAATTATCCTAGTTCATTGCATAGAATAATATTCCGTAAAGAAGCATGGGATGTTTCATTGAACACTATTGGATCATTCCAAAGTTATGACTTTTGGCGCAAGAAAAAACAAAAATGAAGTTTTGAGATACACAAGAAAGAAATTTTCCAAACGTGTTATATACATCATTGAAAGGTTGTGAGCCGCTAAAATCCGCCAGGCTCGTAGCTGGGACCTTCCTCAGCTGCCACGAGGTTTGGTGGTTTAGCAGCTTCTGTTTTTTTTTTTTTTTTTTTTTTTTTTTTTTTTTTGAAGCTTGTTTTTTGTCAGCCGTTGACTGGCGGCTCGCATTCTTCAAGCGAGTTTTGTGCCTGCCGAGGCAAGCGGCTGTGCTGCAATAGCCAGGATCGGCGTCAGTCTGCCTCAAGATATCCAGCGTGTCACTAGTTTCATTGCTGAACTGACATGTTCAATCCTACAGTCCAAACAAAACAGTGCGCTGGCCTACATGGACATCTTTAGGGACAGGCTGCCAAAGCATCCCACTGACGCGTTTTGGGTTTGCGCGCAGGCATATTTCATCAAAATCTGCACTCATAGCCTTCTGTTTGTTCAGGATGTCTGTGTAAAAACCTCCCCTGTGCTTGTATTGTCCTGTGCCCAGTGCTTTCACTCGGTTGCAAGCACACCAACTTTTTACACTTTGCATTTCGGCCTTTGTTTTACTCAGAACTTAGCCATATCTTGTTATTTTTCGTGAGACAACAATCTAGGGCACTTAATTGATGGAAAAATGGTTTTCACAATAGTAGTACAACACGTCGGTGCAGTGTAAACATGGTGTCACTTTGTATGCCCGGACGCGGCAATTAGTGTGATTTGAATAAAACATGGCCGCGATTACCATTGCTCAATCTTATTAAGCTTTAGCATACTTCACCACAAACCAATCTAAATGTATCCTGCGAATTTGGACACGAACAAAAGTTTGTTTTACTGATTTAATTGTAGTTTCGTGTTCACAAAATATCAGTTTCGGTTTCAGGGAGGTCTACCGGTAGTTGTAAGAACCAGCATAACTGTCGAACAGAACCAGATATAGAAGTCATTTTTGCTGCAGAACAATTCCATATGTCTGCATATTCTTAAAATATTAAAACGTGAAGTTCGCTTTTTTTGAAAAAAAAAATACTGTTTTCAAGGGGGGTCCATATTAAAGGCGCTACGTTCACACGGTCGTCTGTTCTTCCGTAAGAAGTATAGCGCGGCCGCGCGTTGTGTGAAGGGCTGCAGTACAGCGCACTTAAAAAGAACCACGACTAGAGCAGAGAGTGGAGTGCGCGCCGCTGGTCAGCAACCTTCAAAGAGTGAGATGGTGTCTAGTTTCTCTAACCTCTTAGCGGCGCATCGGCCACCTTCTAAAATACCTTCTACTTCCAGCACATCGAGTAGCATGTAAACACTTCTCAGGAAGCACCGACGGACGAAACGATGTTGGATACTTATAAAATCGAATGAACGCCGTCACGACAGCATAATTCTCTGCTTTACGCTGCTTGCTTCTGAAACTGAAATGTTATTCTTACTTCCACTGTCAGGAGAACAATGACCAATTTTCATAAGAAAACGACGTCCCTTCTTGATCTGGTATAGCAATCCAAAAGTGATCATGCAAGGTATTGTTTCTGAAATTCCTTTTGTTTTGTTTTTCAACAGTTCGCTGCAGTCACATTTATGTTCGACGACTTCTGATCGCTCGATGTACGGTTATGCACAACATTACCAAATTGTCATCAATATTACCGGCCTAAGCAGCAGCTTGAAGGTTCATGATGGAAAACAGCGCAAATGACAAGGGACAGTAGAAAATAGAACAGCGCCTGCCCGGTCCCCTTTTCTACCGTCCATTGTCATTTGCGCTGTTTGTCATCACGAACTTGTACGAACTTGCCCAGCCTTCCACTTTAAAGCTTGAAGGTTATTGACCCAACGGCATGTCAGTTATTGCCGAGGGCACTTTCAAATCTACAGGGAAAACAACACCAAATCTGTTGGCTCGGCAATTGTGTAGGACGTCTTCCTTGAACTAGTTACCTTCACTGGAGAACGTCTTTTTTATAGCGAAAGCTATTTATAGCTAGGTGAAACGAAAAACCATTCGCCTCATTTTTTGGATAATGGTCTCCATTGGCTGTGCCATCAGTTATGTCGTTCTCTACGTCGCACCCAGCGCGCGCGCCATTGGCAGCGCCGTTAGTGATGTAATTCTCTTCATCGTACCCAAACACGCGCGCCACTGGCTGCGCGGTCAGTGACGTCGTTCATCCCGTCGCAGCCGCGCTGCCGAACACGTGCGCAGCAGTTTCAACTTACAACTTCCACATGGGTAGGCCATGGGTCGTACGAAATCCCGAACAGCAGAAGACTTCCGAACAACAGCGCCAACAGCAGATCCGTGAGAGAACTCGTGTTCGCCGGGTCGATGCTGCAGTCCGGGCACAAGAACAAGCCCGCGTGGCCAAGCGCAAGCAGCAGCGGCGTACTGAGGATACGGCATCCTTCCAAGTCGTGAAGCGGAACGCAATATCATGAAGCGGAACGCAATCGCCAGTGGCGTGCGGATGCTGTTAACCACCACGCCGAGCTAACTCGAGATATTGAACACATGTGACAACGGCGAGCCGGGGAAGCGGCGTTACGGACAGGGTATCGTCCACGTGACAATGGCGCGAACGCGTTCACCGGGCCGAACGCCCGCTTTGGGCGGGAGTTTCTCGAGTGGCACCTTGGCTTCGGCTGCGACCACCTGTGGCCGCACGTTCCAGCTTCGCAGGGTAACCATCCGTACAGATTGCTTGGGCGGTGATGTTTTTATTATTGAGGTCGTATAACTGTATAACATACGTAACATGCATATCGTAGGTCACTAATGAAGTTTATGTACGTAAAAGCAGGATGACAAAAAAAATGCGAAATCTAATAAACTAATTCGCGGAAATTATTTCAATATAAAGATAATGTCCTAAGCTCCGTACCACTCAGTTGTGTGTTATTCATGGTGACGTAATGGGCTCCAGATGCAGGTGTTTCAAACTTGTATGTCTGCCCGAATGTCTCCCTGAAAAAATCAAATGAATTTTATTAGCTGGCGATAATGTTATGTACAGAACAAAGTGACAGTTGTGACGCAAGTGCCAAGCAATGAATGCATGTGCGGGAAATCGGAATGTCACGCGTAGAACGACAAGCAGCTCGACACTTGCAGGGCGCCGCTGAAGCACAAAGAAGAACGCTCGGAAAGAACGCACAGGTATACACAGGGCAAGCTCGAACCAACGACTGTCACAGCTGTTACGTCTTTGTGATTGAGCAGCGCGTTGCAAGTGTCGACTACGCAGAACCTGGTGCTCTTAGAGACCTCTTCTTTCTTTTAAACGGCGGCAAATTCCGGTAGCGGCGATCTCATTCTATGGAGGCGAAATGATTGAGGCCCATTTACTGTGCGATGCCAATGCACGTTAAAGAACACCAGATGGTCATAATTTCCAGATCCCTCCACTAAAGCGCCTCTTATAATCATATCGTGGTCTTGAGACGTAAAAAAATGTAAGGATATTTTGCAAATTCCAAAGTGCGTTCAGCGAAAGCCTGTGGCGCTTCCATTCACCGCGCGCGCCGCTGTGCCATCAGGTGATTGCTGAGAGAGTGTGAGGGGGCACGGACGGACGGACGGTTGGACGACGCCGCTGTGCCATCATGTGATTGCTGAGATAGTGCAAGGGGGTAGAGGCCACACTGTGGCGGCGCAACTGTTGCTATGCGCCGCTGTGCCATCACGCGATTGCTGAGAGGGGGTGAGGGGGGGAGAGGCCACAGCTGGCTCCGTTCCAAGCCCCGCGCGGACGGAAGGACGCGAGTATGAGTCATTCAATGTTTTCGCCTTAAAACCCAATATAATATTATTATTTGACCTGCGGTGCGTGGAGTCACCCCTGTGCGTTTCCTGCCATGCGGTGACGTCTGGCGCAAAGTGTGCCCGGCGTTTTCTTTTCTTTTCGTTCCACATAGCGAGTGGGTACAGAAAGGGGCCACTTTTTCGTGCTTTTCTTAACGGCCCTTTTCAAATTGAAAGTAAATGTAGGAGCGCTGCGTGATAGAGAACACGCTCAAGCTCTTCTTAAAGCCCCAGAATGAAATAATTTTATTCAGGAGTGTCAAATTTTACAAGACCTGCGCACTGCCAGTGGTAAATGGTGTACAGTAGAGCTTCGTTAATACGTTTAAAAGAAAACGCGGAAAATAAACGTACGATCCGGGAAAACGTACGATGCGAACCCAGTAAAAACCGAAGCTGACAAGCCGTATTGACGTGCGAAGGCAGAAAACATTTATTTTTTTATTTTCGAATTTTTGGCATCTCGCTGGCAGTCAGAAGTCAGCCAGCCAGTTCCGGTCGTGATAGGTAACGTGATGTCTTGATTAGTTGTGTTGGAATCCCGAGACAACCCAAATATTGCAAAATCGAACGCTGGGACAACGAGCGTAAACGTAAAGAAACGTTACCTCCTGGGCAGCAAACGAAACTTTGTGTTTCGTTTGCTACTGTTTTCCAAAGAGCGGAAGTGATATTCCCGATCATACGTATTTGGGATATGATCACGTACGTTCGCAAGTCCACAAGCGACTACCTCCGTCCGTGAAGAAAACTGCCGCCCCGCTATAAAGCTTAACAAACGCAACTCTACTCAGTGCCCGTAACATTCGCGGTACAACACGATTTGCGAAATCTCGCGAAACTGATAAGCGTCCCCGAAAGCGGCAGCTGCTCGCGGCTATCGCGTAAAGGCTGGTTCACACCGAAGGCGGAGCGGCAAAGCGGGAAAGCGGGCTTTTCGAAGCGGCGAGGCGGCAAGTGCGCGCACCTGTTCAGACCGCACGCCGCCTTCGACTGCCCGCGCGGCCGAGGAGGCGGGGCATCGCGTGCGTGTAGCTATCACGTGGCACTGCTTCTCCCAAAGATACACCAGCGCCACCGCCGCGCCACCGCCGCAGCGCGTTCTGATTGGTTGCGGCAAAGCGGCGACCTTGGGCGGGCGACAAAAATTGGTCTGAGAGCAATCGGACTTGCCGCCTCGCTTTCCGCCCGCTTTCGCCGCCTGGAGAGGAGGTTTCCCCCGCTTTCCGCCTTGCCGCTTGGCCGCTTTGGCCGCCCCGCCTTCGGTGTGAACGAGCCTTAAGGGTAGGTACTCACTAGCGGCAAAAACGCGAGCGACACGCCGCGTGCGGCAAGCGTGCTCGCGGCAGGCGCGTGCGTTCGTGTTTCCATTCGCGTTTTACGCTACAAGGCAGTGATACTTGGAGTCTTGAGTTGTATAAGGGTAGGTACTCACTAGCGGCAAAAACGCGCGCGACACGCCGCGTGCGGCAAGCGCGCTCGCGGCAGGCGCGTGCGTTCCCGTTCCCATTCGCGTTTTACGTGGCGCGGCAGCAATTCTTGAAGTCTTATACAACTTGAGAGTCCAAGTATCACTGCCTTGTTGCGTAAAACGCGAATGGAAACACGAACGCATGCGCCTGCCGCGAGCACGCTACGGCACGCGGCGATGTCGCTCGAGTTTGCCGCTAGTGAAAATACGTACCCTAAGACCTCAAGAATTACTGCCGCGCCGCGTAAAACGCGAATGGGGACGGGAACGCATGCGCCTGCAGCGAGCGCGCTTGCCCCACGCGGCGTGTCGCGCGTTTCTGCCGCTAGTGAGTACGTACCTTAATACGTCGGACACGCGCGCCTGATCACTTTGCGTTCTGCCTTAACTTGAGATATACGGCGGTATGCTCCCCGCCACTCGTAATCGCATCATCTCGCACGGCGGAACGTGCTTTAAAAGATAACGGCAGGCATAATGGCAACCGTAGGTGAAGTCCAGAGCATCCGCATCAAGGCTGAGACAGACGGTACGATTTTCCATGCGATGCGGCGTCCGGCGCGGCATTTCATGGTGACGTTTCGTGACGTTTTGTGACGTTTCATCGCATCGGACCGCCGCGCCGCATGCCCGGTGTGCGTCAAACAGGGCAGATATTTTGGTCGCCGCGTCGGACCGTCGCATGGCCGCAGCCAATGACAGCTCGGGAGACGTGCCGCTCCGACGTGCTCGCCGTGCACGAAGGCGTAGTTTTTTTCATTATTTTCTCATAGAACGAAGCGTCGCTGTGCAAAGTGGTTTGTTTTGTGCTTCATTACGAGGATAAGAAGTCTCCCGAGTGCGCATGCGGAGGCGCCGTATGTGGGTGGAGCCTGCCGCTGATTGCTCGTCCGCTCCATGTGTCTCGAAACGTCGTACGCCGCATGCCGGGTCATCCGACGCCGCACGTCGCATCGCATGGAAAATCGTGCCGTCTGTCTCGGCCTTCATGCCCGCATTGCGATCCGTCGAGTCCTCTCAAACATGGCGGCGAGCACGCATCGTTTCTTTTGGCGTCTGACAGCCAGTAACCTTCCAGTTATCTTCCAGAACAAATTTGTCCTGCAGGTTCTGAAAACCCGGTGATAGGCAGAATTGTCCAGCCAGAGGAAAACGAACGCCGATTGGAAGTGCGCCGCGCGTTGGGCGGAGCAACCCGAAAATCACGGAGCCGAATACGAACGCACTCCGGCAGAAAAGTGTGTAGGAAACGGCGTCTTACCGGCCATATCCACGGTGCACAACGGCGGCGTCACTACGGCCACGCCTACGGCTACGTGTCGCGGCGTGTTGTGAAGCGGTGGCATGAGCGTCTCCGTATGGCTCGTGCCAAACCGCGGCGGACTGGAGGAGCGACAGCCGCCATACTTTGTGCATCATTGTTAGCTGCGCAGTGTTCCCTCGGCTGTTGTAGCCATGGTGTCTGAACAAAAGTGTATGGAACGAGCGGGCGTCTACGTAACGTGCCACGAATGAATGATTTCGAATGCCCGGCGAAATCGTGCCAAGTGCTACTCAAGAGACATTTTTTTTTAAAGCCGTTTGATGATTTTGACAGCCAGCGTCGCCACCTGCCTTCGCGTCGGTGTGTGGTTGACAGAGAGCGGCGATCGAGCTATTGGGAGAAGACGCGGAGGGGACGATCGAGTAATTCGGAGAAGATGTGCAAATCAGCGCTCAGGTGGGGAAACGGGGCTCTGCGGAGAAGCCGCCTTCGCTGCCCGGTGGCTGTCTACCACTTAGCGCTTCACAAGCACACGAGAGGGCCCTTTTTTGCACAGCTGAATGAGTTTCTGGCTTCAGAACGTATGATACGACCGTAGGTTGTTGCTTTGCTGAACGCTACTGCCGAATAATCGCATTTTCCGGGAAGGTATTAACCGGAACGTATTACACACAGCTCTATGAGCTGATGTGTAGTTTTCGCGATTTCGAACGTGGGACTAAAATTCACAGCGCCAACACTCAAGACGCCCCACACAGAAAAGAAGACACACACGAGCGCTCGTGTGTGTCTTCTTTCTATGTGGGACGTCTTGAGTGCCTGCGCTGTGAATTTTTAGTTCAGAAATATGTACCAACTAGACCCAAATGAAGTTTTATCGAACGTAGGAGCCGATAAATCGTATTAACCGGGAACGTATCAACGAGGTTCTACTGTATATATAAATAGCTCGTCGTGACTACGCCAGTCGATGCACGGCGCGTGGTAGAGCTGGCCAACGCGGCGATGTGCGGAGGAGGGGTGACTGGTTCGGATCCCCTGTCGGGTTCTGCGGAATTTTTTGTTCCGATTTATGTCGCTGGCACCTTCATATATATATATATATATATATATATATACGCTTCTAAAAAACTGTTTATTGGTGACGTTTCGATCGGAGACCGATCTTCATCAAGACCACACAGCTCTATGAGCTGATGTGGTCTTGTCTTGATGAAGATCGGTCTCCGATCAAGCGTCGCCAACTATAAACAGGATTTTTTTAGAAAGCGTATATATATTTTTCCTATTTTGTTCTACGGCAACCGAAGCTAGACTCTTCGTAATCTACGTATTAATACATATATATATATATATATATATATATTGTGGGCATTTGTTATGTACTTCCTCACATGTGCATTATCACAATCATCATCATCCGTTTGTCTCTCTGTCCTCATCGTCACCGTGTCATCATCATCATCGTCAGGTGTGTGCGCGCTCTGCCCGTTCGCTTCCGAGGCCTTGCGTCTAATAAACGTCGTCCTAACCAAGACGTCATACGTGGTGGAGGTGGATTTTCGGTCCTCGGTCCTCTCCCAGCCCGTTCTACCCCCTGGAGCTTCGTTCAGGCCGCCGCTTGCGCCCACTGTTCGGCAGCATGTCGCAGAACGAGCCTGCCGGCGCTGATGCCATCTTCACTGTGCCGCCGCAAGCTGCGCCTCCTGTTGTTATACCCGGACACCAGCGTGAGCCCCCGCTCTTTGCTGGTCTTCGTGGAGAAGACGTCGAGGACTGGCTCAATGACTACGACCGCGTGAGTGCCGCTAATCGGTGGGAGGAGGCCGCCAAACTGCGTTACGTCCCTTTCTATCTGACCGGCGTCGCGAAGACATGGTATTTCAACCACGTCATTGACTTACCCGACTGGGCAACCTTCCAGCAGCAGCTCCGACATGTTTTTGGCACGCCGGCCATTCGGTCAGCAGTCGCGAAGAGGACCCTCGATACTCGCCAACAACATCCCGGCGAGTCGTACACATCGTACATTGAGGATGTTCTCGCGCTATGCCGGCGTGTCAATTCGTCGATGCCAGAATCGGACAAAGTGCGCCACATTTTGAAAGGTATAGGAGCTGTTGCCTTTAATGCCCTCGCTGCACAGAACCCGGCTACCATCGCTGACGTCGTCACGACATGTCAGCGCCTCGATGCATTGGACTCGGTTCGCCTCCAACCAGACATTGACGAACACACCTATACGTCTCAAAGACATCTCCGTGACCTCATACGGGATATCATACGCGAAGAGCTCCAGTCGATGGGCTTCTCACCTCCTTCACCGTGTTCTACACAGTCTTCCGGAGCGGCCTTGCGTGACATCGTCAGGGAGGAACTCACATCCCTGACCGGCCCTGCGCACGTACAGCCAGCTGCTTCTAGGCCCATACCAACCTACGCTCAAGTTGCTGCCGCGCCTCCCACTGACATGCCGCTACCGTCATACGCGCCTGTTGCTGCCGCGCCCCCAGTCACCTTCCGTTCGATGCCGCCTGACCCATCATCGGCCCACCTGACCGCCATATCTTCAGGTGCCCCGAACGCATTCTACTCGCAACCCCTGGCGCTCGTCGCGCCCTGTCTGCTATTACTGCGGGTATCGCGGCCACATATCTCGTTTTGCCGAAAGCGCCAGCAAGACGAGCGTCGTGGTTACGACATGCGTGAACGGGATTTGTCCGCCAGGGCCTCTTATCAAGGTCAGCGTTATTCGTCGCCTCCGCACCGGTCTCCATCTCCGCCTGCATCGGAAGCACCACGGAACACCCGATCCTCCCGACGCCGCTCACTTTCGCCCTATCGCCGCTCCTCCTCTGCACTTCAGCCCGCCTCATTCGTCACTGATTCGGAAAACTAAGTGACGCAGTTTTTGGAGGAAAAACTGCATTCCAAATCAGGACTGAAATTCCTCCATCAGGCCCGTGCAACATGGTTTTTGTAGTAGTGGAAGGAGTTAATGTAGATGCTTTGGTGGACACGGGTGCGACATTTTCTGTTATACGTGCTGATTTGTGCCAACGTCTGAAGGAACTGGTGACGCCTTACGATGGACCGACGTTAGTTGCTGCCCAGGGGAACACCATCCGTCCATCCGCGTTTTGTACTGCCCGAGTTTTTATCGACGGCATCCGCCATCATATCCAGTTTGCTGTCCCGCCCCGCTGCTCTCACCAACTAATTTTAGCGTGGGATTTTCTGTAATCTGCTTACGCAGCTATTGGTTGTGGACAACGCGTCGTCCACCTCACTGACACCGACTACATGCTCGACGACGACACCCAGAAGCCACTTCGTCTGATCGCTGCGGAAGACACCGAACTGCCACCACTACAAGAGCAAATTGTCACCATTACGTCCAGCGACATCTACCACGGCGACGTAATGGTCACCCCGTCACCTCTTTGCGCTCTTAAAGGCATAGTTCTTCCGTCCGGTGTCGTTCGTTTTCGCAGTGGATCTGAATTCGTCACCGCCGTAAATTCTACATCGGACAAGATTCTACTGCCAAAAAGCACTACGGTGGCCCGCGTTGCCGACCATGAGCCTGCATTCGTCATGCCACTTCAAGCCGTCGCATCAAAAGATCCTTCCGTCGGTGAGCATGCTTCTTCCCCCGCCTTTATCGCCGCCATCAGCAACGACTTAACAGCTTCACAGACGCAGCAGCTGCTTGCATTGTTACAAAAACACGCAAGTTCTTTTGATGTTTGCTCGTCTGCGTTGGGCCGCACTACCACTACAGCGCATCGAATTCAGACACATGGGACATCTATTGTACACCGCCGGCCCTATCGCGTATCTCTAGCTGAGAGAAAAATTATAGAAGAAAATGTTGCCGACATGCTCAAACGGGAGGTAATCCGCCCCTCCTCTAGCCCTTGGTCGTCTCCTGTTGTTTTGGTCCGTAAACAGGATGGCTCTGTGCGTTTTCGCGTGGACTACCGGGCGCTCAATAAGATCACTCGCAAGGACGTGTACCCCGTGCCACGCATTGACGACGCCCTTGATTCCCTACAAGGCGCGCAATATTTTTCGAGCCTCGACTTGCGTTCAGGGTACTGGCAAATTCCCATGCATGAAGACGACAAAGAGAAAACAGCGTTCGCAACACCCGACGGGCTATACGAATTCAACGTGATGCCTTTCGGGCTGTGCAACGCACCCGCGACTTTTGAGCGCATGATTGACACCGTGCTGCGAGGCCTGAAATGGAAAACTTGCCTTTGCTACCTGGACGACATTGTTATCTTTTCGTCAACGTTTCCTCAGCACCTACAACGCTTGGATGAAGTTTTGACGTGCCTTGCCGGCGCTGGTCTCCAACTGAACACCAAGAAATGCTGTTTCGCCAGCAAATCTATCAAGGTCTTGGGACACGTCGTTAGCAAAGATGGAATTCGGCCAGACCCTGACAAGATTGCTGCGGTTCTTCGCTTTCCGCGCCCCGAACGACCGAAGGAGTTGCGGAGTTTTCTTGGCCTCGCCTCCTATTTTCGTCGGTTTATCCAGAACTTCGCCTCAATAGCTGCTCCACTACACCAGCTACTTTCTTCCAATGTCCCCTTTCTGTGGTCTGAAGAATGTCAAGCGGCATTCGACCTGTTAAAGGGTGCCCTCACGTCCGAACCTGTACTCTGCCATTTTGACGAAGCCGCACCGACTATCCTACATACAGACGCTAGCGGCCGTGGTATAGGAGCCGTTCTCCTGCAACGCGACAACTCTTCGCTAGAGAGAGTTGTTGCATACGCCAGTCGCGTGCTCACCGCAGCCGAGAAGAACTATACGATAACTGAGCAGAAGTGTGTGGCTGTGGTTTGGTCGGTGCAGAAGTTCCGTCCCTATCTCCACGGCCGTCACTTCACAATCGTTACGGACCACCACGCCTTATGCTGGCTTTCCACTCTAAAGAACTTGTCCGGACGCTTGGGTCCGTGGATTCTACGCCTGCAGGAGTATGACTTTGACATAATTTACAAGTCTGGTAGAAAACATCAAGACGCCGACGCTCTTTCTCGCTGCCCGCTTCCTACTACCCAGCTCAGCGTTGGCGAGAGCTCGGCCGTCACTTCTACCTCAGTTCCTACGCTCGCCTCAATAGGCCAACTGTTTTCAGACGACGAGCCAACATTTAGCTCCCGCCAGCTGTCCGATCCATACTGCAGGCGTATTATGGACCGCCTTTCGGGAGCTTCCCATCCACCTAACGCGCGACTTCGTCGTCAACTCCTGCAATATAAGCTGGAAAATGGCGTTCTCTACCGCCACATTTACCATCCTCACGGTCAACGGGGGGGTCCTGTGCTACCACGCTCTGTTCGACTTCATGTGCTTGAAGCCTTCCACGATGACTTGACTGCTGGCAATCTTGGTTTACAAAAAACTCTTGACCGCATCCGATCTCGCTTCTACTGGCCTGGCCTTTCTACTAGCGTAGCGCGGTACGTCGGTTCCTGCTTCCCGTGCCAGCGTCGTAAACTCCCGACATCTGCACCTGCCGGACCTCTGCAGCCAATTCGTGCCCCACTATGCCATTCGAAGTTGTAGGTGTCGACCTTTACGGGCCTCTTCCTGTCACACCTACTGGCAAGCGGTGGATAGTGACCGCCGTAGACCACCTGACGCGCTACGCTGAGACAACCTCTGTGATTACAGGCTCAGCTGCCGAAGTTGCCGACTTCGTTCTTCACGCCATTATTCTGCGTCATGGGGCTCCTCGCGTCCTCGCGTACTGCTTAGTGACCGTGGAAGGGTGTTTCTGTCACAAATGCTAAATGAAGTACTGCGCGCTTCTGGAACTACTCACAAGACCGCTTCAAGCTACCACCCTCAGACCAACGGTCTCACCGAGAGATTTCATCGTACTCTTGCTGACATGATAGCTGTCTACGTCCAACCAGACCACAAAAACTGGGATACCCTTCTACCATTCCTCACCTTCGCCCACAACACGGCGGTGCAGCGCACAACCGGCTACTCGCCGTTCTACCTCGTTTACGGACGTCCCCCTACGACCTCTCTCGACGTTTCCTTCTTTAACAGCAATGTTAACTCATCTCAGTCTTCCAGTGAAGAATACATTTCCCGACTGGCCGAGTCTCGCCATCATGCTCGCATCAACCCAGAAGCTAGACAACAAGAGCGGAAGATTATTTATTGCGCATCCCATCGTGTTGTATCTTTCCGACCTGGTGACGAGGTGCTCCTTTTGAAACCTATTCGCACCCCTGGTCTCTGTGACAAGTTTCAGCCACGCTTCATCGGGTCGTACATAGTTTTGGAACAAACTTCCCCTGTTAATTATCGGGTGACCCCACTTGTCGTCTCAACAGACCGCCGTTGCCGCAGCACCGAGATTGTGCACGTTTCTCGTATGAAACCCTTCACGCGACGTTCCTCGTCCCTTTGACTTGCGGCGGCCAGGATGTCCGCTTCCACGTGGGGGGGAATTAGTGTGGGCATTTGTTATGTACTTCTTCCTCACATGTGCATTATCACAATCATCATCATCCGTTTGTCTCTCTGTCCTCATCGTCACCGTGTCATCATCATCATCGTCGGGTGTGTGCGCGCTCTGCCCGTTCGCTTCCGAGGCCTTGCGTCTAATAAACGTCGTCCCAACCAAGACGTCATAATATATATATATATATATATATATATATATATATATATATATATATATATATATATATATTGCTGTATTCATGTGGGGGGTAGTGGCCAATCCTGCTCTAGTGAGGGAGTACATTACCGGCTGTGGTCGCCAGTAAGGCCGCACCCTAGGCCGTTTTATGCAATTCCACGATCACGTGAAAATCAAGAAGAAATGGGCATGGGCCGCTCTATCGAAAAAAACAGCGTTTCCAGTGTCTCTCACAGCGTTTCAGCGCGCTGGTTGACACTGCAAACGCTGTACAGTGTGTCCCAGTGTAATACAGCGCGCTGGGAGACACTGGGCCACACTGTACAGCGTGGCCCAGTGTCTTACAGCGCGCTGGGAGGCACTCGTCACGTTGTACAGAGTCTGCCCGCACACTGGGAACACCGGCGGCACATTGGAAGAAACTGGGCGCGCTCGAAGACTTTATATTGGATCGCGAGAAGCCGAGCGTAAAATTTACCGAATATTTTCAAAATGTTCTGATCTGTGTGCTACACATATATAGCTTTAGTTTAAGTTAGGCGACGTATGTGCGTGTACGCTAAACAATCAGCTGTCGAGCGCGCGCGCGCGCGTGCGCTTTCCTTGAAGCGTGCTCGAGTGTCGTCAATGTGGTTTATAACCCGCATCGAAAGAACTGATCATTCGCAACACAATATGGCAGTAGTATTAGTCTGATAATCAAGATCAACCTACTCTAGCAGTCAGTCGTTCCCGCTTGTACCGCAGAAAGCCGCACGTCACCGGCAGCAGTTAGCCGCTGCAACGCCCAATCTCGGCGTTTTTAGCTTCTCATTTGTGTAATCGAAGGTGCAAATATGACCGCGCTTGGGTCAGTAATGATCGAAACTACATTTTAACGGTTATTAGACTCTTCGTGATGGAATATCTACTGTCTTCACAGTGACCGTGGCTCACGAAGTGTGGCCCCTAAGCCTAATGGTCGTTTCGGCTAAAGTGAACTACTGCGGCTCTAGTACGCGGAACGTAAACAAGGGGGGACAAGAATATTTCCAAACGGGTGACGAAAAGTACAGTGTTCAGTGAGCAGTTCAGCAGTTCAGATGCACGATGTTTTCTACATAGGTGGTCCGCCTCGGTGGAACAGTGGCTACGGTGCTCGGCTGCTGACCCGAAGGTCGCGGGTTCGATCCCGGCCGCGGCGGTCGCATTTCGATGGAGGCGAAATGGTAGAGGCCCGTATACTGTGCGATGTCAGTGCACGTTAAAGAACACCAGATGGTCGAGATTTCCGGAGCCCTCCACTACGGCGTCTCTCATAATCATAGCGTGGTTTTCGGACGTACAACCCCAGATATTATTTTCTGCATAGGTATGACTAACCCCTTAGCGAGACAGTGCGATTGCAGCAACACATCTGCGTTTACGCTAATAAGTTTTGCTGCAAAACGTGCCAGATAGACGTTCCGAACCAAGGCAGCCCATAACAAACAAACAATCTCCTGTCAGGTTGGCGTGAGCACGAAGAGACGAAAATCTGCGTAGCTAAGCGGGAAAACAAAACTATTCGATACCGGAATTAGCTATAACATGAAGAAAAAATTGCTGCCAGCTCGTCTTTCGGATGTGGCGTAGTGGGTAGCATGTCAGACTCACAATGAGTAGTGCGTCAAAGTACCAGGTTCAACTGCCAGCACGCTTGTTTCTTTTTCTTAATTTTGTTTCTTTTAAATGCGAAGCATTTCTTAGCGAACTTCGGCGACTTTGAGCGTATCTATCTATCTATCTATCTATCTATCTATCTAGCCGCCTACGACTTTGTGCTCTCCTGGGCGTATCGTTAATGGGATTTATACGAAAATTGGTATGGAATAACATGACTGTATGACAAACAGGAATGACTGGTCATATCATGAAAATCATGACTAAGTTGTCATGAAAAGTATGATTTAGACGCCGTGGCCATAGTGCTCCTGAGGCCGTTTTCTTAACTTGATATATCCAAAAATTCGTACAATGAGACATTTCTGCATGAGCCACATAAATGACAGGTGGTAATATGAAAATCATGAACTGCATGTCATGTACAACATGATTTACATGCCACGCTCATGGCGCGCTGACGGCCGTTTCGTTAGCTTGATACACACCAAATTTGGTATTGCGTGACGTGACTTTATGACGGTCATAAATCCCCAGTGGTAATATGGAAATCATGACATGTCATGTGCAACATGACTTGCATGCCACGCTCATGACGCTCTCGGGGCCGTTTCGCTAGCATAATATACACCAAATTTGGTATTGAGGGACGTGACTGTATGACGAGCATAAATGACAAGTGGTAATATGGAAACCATGACATGTCATGTGAAACATGACTTGCATGCTACGCTCATGGCACTACCGTGGCCGTTTCGCTAGCTTGATATACACCAAATTTGGTATTGCGTCACGTGACTGTATGACGAACATAAATGCCAAGTGGTCATATGGAAATCATGACATGTCAAGAGTGACATGACTTGCATGCCACGCTCATGACACTCTCGTGGCCGTTTCGCCAGCTTGATATACACCATCGTCACGTGACTGTATGACGAACATAAATGCCAAGTGGTCATATGGAAATCATGACATGTCATGAGTGACATGACTTGCATGCCACGCTCATGACACTCTCGTGGCCGTTTCGCTAGCTTGATATACACCAAATTTGGTATTGCGTCACGTGACTGTATGACGAACATAAATGCCAAGTGGTCATATGGAAATCATGACATGTCATGAGTGACATGACTTGCATGCCACGCTCATGACACTCTCGTGGCCGTTTCGCTAGCTTGATATACACGAAACTTTAAGGCGAAGGCCTTTAATGTCTCATGCTCACGTCCGCCCGTCTGGTCGCCCGTCCGTCCCACCAGCCGTGCCCTGGCACGGTGCCAAGTGGGCGCCGGGGCGCGCAAACGGACGCCGGTCGCGTTGGACTCTACAGCGCTCGCGCTTTGCTTATACGTAGCGTCGCTGGGCCCAGCGTTTCTAATCATGCAAGGAAGGAGACGCGCGCACCACGTTCCATTCTTACCGACCCCGTCTCAGTGGGTACAGGCGTTCGAGGAACACACTTTGGAATTGACAAAGTGTCTGTCAATTTAAACGCTGGAACGCGGATGGCGTCTGCATGATGCGCAGAGCGCGAGAATACGAACGCATGCGGAACGATGGCAGATTGGTCTTGCGTCTCGGTGCGATTCGAGGTAAGAAATTAAGCGAACATAAGTGGCAGGTGGTAACACGAAAATCTTGGCATGCATGTCA
Source organism: Rhipicephalus appendiculatus (assembly GCA_030522465.1). NCBI lineage: Eukaryota > Metazoa > Arthropoda > Arachnida > Ixodida > Ixodidae > Rhipicephalus > Rhipicephalus appendiculatus. The sequence goes on from JALIZH010002089.1 coordinate 21,220, forward strand.
TCTACAATGCCATTTACGTGCCACGCTCATGGTGCGCTTGCGTCCACTTCGCTAGCTTGATATACGCCAAAATTTGTATTGCGGTACGTGACTGTATAAAGAACACAAATGACAGGTCCTAACATGTAAATAATGACATGCATATTATGTACAGCATGATTTATTCCCTGCTGGCTGCTTCGCATCATATCGATTCCCACAGTGCGTGGGATCTGCCGGTTTTTTTCTTTTTTTTATCCCAGTGCTCGTGTTTCAGCCTTAATTACGATGTGGGCATAACCAAAATTTTTAAAAACAATTTAAAAGCCCTATTTCGGCCCATAACGCGTGTCCCAGTGTGCAGCGCGCCAGCGTCCAGTGTGCCCCGTGCAGCGGGCCAGAGTCCCAGTATCCAGCGCCACACTGGTCCAATATGCAGGTATGGCGCTGGGACAGTGCCACTGGGTTTTCCAATAGGGCGGGCACGTAGCGCGTACGCAGGATAACCGCTGGTCATTAAGGGTAACCGACTGGATTCCAAGAGAAGGCAAACGCATGAGGGGGGAGACAGCAGTGTAGGTGGCAAGATGAGATAAACAAGTTAGCTGGTATAACGTGGCAGCAGAAAGCACAGGAGGGGGGATGATTGGCGGAACATGGGAGAGGTCTTGGCGCTACAGTGGGCGCAGTCAGGCTGATGATATATATATATATATATATATATATATATATATATATATATATATATGAAACCGGTGGCAAATAAAATTAAGACAACCGCTAAGTTGTGTTTCTTCTCTTACCAAGTACGTTTGGCCCATTGAAAAAGCTTGTCCAGTATATATATATATATATATATATATATATATATATATATATATATATATATATATATATATGGGTGTGTTCAGATAAGAACGTCGGTGCATGTCCGCCGACCCCCTTTAATTTCGGCGAAAAAGATATATTTTGTTTGCCGAGTCCCCAGGACCACGAAACCACTTTTGGTTTCGCGAAAAAAAAATTTAACCTTTAAAAAAATTCACAAGGCTCCACTGAGCCGCCACCGCCTCTTTAATTTTTCGCGAAAATGGGATTTCGATGAGACGCTACAAAAACACTATTGCAACTGTAGCTATCAAAAATTTTCTCCCCATACTACGGATAGTTTGGGTCTAAAAACAATTATTACTTTGCAGTTTTGATGTTTTTCTGTTAAGAAAAAAAATCGCCAAATCGGCTCAGAGCTCTATAATGCTCAAATTTAATATTTTTTTTTCCTCCGCGAGTATAAATGCCAGACTTCCCAAAGTTTTCTAAAACATTGCCATATGTTTGATGAACAAATGTGCTGAACGAAATACCTGGGAGTGGCCTCAAACGTTAACCAGAAATGTTCAACTGAGGACATGTCTCTCAAAATGCAATATTTTGAAGATAATTTAAAAAAAACACCATCTTCGATTTTCTTTAAACTCTCCAGAATTAAAGCCAAGCACGTGTTCTAACTTAATCTGTAAAAACATGTTGCATTATTTTTGTGAGGTCGCAACTGCGAAGCACGAAATGTGTCCGAATTGACGTATACTGAGTAACCACAACATTGAGCGAGCATGGAGCAATAGTTGCCATTATCGTTATTTTTCGGTCGTGAATGTCTTCTGTTGTGCTCAAGGGGCAACATCTTGACAGATAAAATCAGAGTTGCCTTAAAGTGCAAATTTGTTAATTTGCGTGCGTGCACGCGTCGCAGTTTTGGTCCTGGCGTAAGGACTAACCGCAAGATTTCTAGAAATGTAGTCACGTCGACCTCTGGGAAGGAACTGTTTATTTACCCTTATTGTATACACAGGGAGTCATAGTCATAATTCATATTCAGACAAGTTAGACAGTCACAAACGTCACTGAAGCAGTTGTGTCTTTCTTGCTCCTGGTGAAGCAACCGTGTGCACACAACCCATTTCGGCCTGAAGGAAGAGAACTAAGTGAGACCGATCCCTGTGTCAGGGTGAGCCGCTCTAAGTAGACGAAATGTTTCCCGAATGGAGCTTGTCATCAGCCGTTTCAAAACGTACTCTTTTTGTTCTTTAGGACTAATTGCAATGAAATCTTTCTTGTTTGGGTTTTGTTCGGTGGAGTTGAGCTCATCATTAGTATAGTATTTCATTGCTGCCTGTATTTTGTCTGGCTTCAGCTTCGATCTGGTGTAGAGGTCCGGATTTGACCACACCCCACGGGTGTCTCTGTATTTTCTGGATTTCCGAACGAGGTGCAGAGTTGCGGACGGAATCATTTCTTGAATCTGTTGATGAGATGGGTTCACAGGGAGCAATGTCAGGAGGCGGCGGCGTTCATGGTATGATTCGCAGGTATCGAACGTGTGCTTTAGGTTGCGCAGCCACTCGCGAGACGTGTTGCAGGTTTCCGCTGAAGGACCAGGTTCCTCTGTAGTGGCGTATGCTATTGTAAGGACAGCAGAAATTGTCCTGGAGATTGCGTCCGCGATCTCCGCTTTCTTACGCTTGGCGTAAGACACTCGGCAACGTGCTTACACTTTCCCCGGAATTTTCAGGGGTCTCACGTCAGGTTGTCATAACGAGTACGTTTAGCTCTTCGACAGCAATTTGTTCGGGGACAAAATTTTCGTCAGACTGAGATGCATGTGGAGACTCTACGGCGATCTGTTTGAAGCGGTTCAAACAGTTCTGGCACAAAATGTCGGTTTCTATGATGGATGAGGCTTTTTCTGGCATACGCTTCCTTAGTAAGGCGACATTCAAATCTTTCACACTTCGAAAGTTCCGCTTGTAGGCAATCTCCTTCGTATGCCTCTCTCGGTAGTCAGCGCAAAACGCTCGCTCTGAGCTCCACAACATGACCATCAATATCAGGGGAGTGTAATACGCGCACGCGTACTCACGTTCGTTCACCAGCAGAGGACTGCCGGGCTGTCGACGACGAACGGAAGTGAAAGCCGACGTTCTCTTATTACTTCGGCCTTTCTTAAGCGAGTTGAGCTGTTTCTTGTTTATGTTCTTTCTTCTTTTTTTAGGGAGCCGCCGAGCGCGGTCGGGCTGCAGAAGTGCCGCTCGTGCCGACACGCACCGTCTGCGTTATCGCATTACCGAGATGCCATGGGAAGCGATAAATATCCAGCGGTTAATCCTCTCCAGCCACCTCCTTTATGACAGGCGTACGCAGGCTCACATGCGCGAAAGATTTTGAAAGCGATTCCTGCGAAGAGTGTGACTCATTATCGCGGCATGCTCAGTGGCTGGGACCCGTGTGCAAGTTTTGTGATCTGCGTAAAAAAATGTAGTAATAATTTCCTCTTCAAAACCAGCTGTTCTTGTTTTATTTCTGACAATCCGTCAATCCACAGAAGACATTCACGACCGAAAAAATAACAATAATGGCAACTATTGCTCCATGCTCGCTGAATGTTGTGGTTACTCAGTATACGTCAATTTGGCCACACTTCGTGCTTCGTAGTTCCGACCTCACAAAAATAATACATGTTTTTACAGATTAAGTTAGAACACGTGCTTGGCTTTAATTCTGGAGAGTTTAAAGAAAATCGAAGATGGTGTTTTTTTTTAATGATCTTCAAAATATTGCATTTTGAGACATGTCCTCAGTTGAACATTTCTGGTTAACGTTTGAAGCCACTTTGAGTTATTTCGTTCAGCACATTTGTTCACCAAACATATGGCAATGTTTTAGAAAACTTTGGGAAGTCTGGCGTTTATACTCCCGGAGGAAAAAAATATTAAATTTCAGCATTATTGAGCTATGAGCCAATTTCGCGATTTTTTTTTCTGAACAGAACAACATCAAAAGTGCAAAGTAATAATTTTTTGTCTACCCAAACTATCCGTAGTATGTGGAGAAAATTTTTCATACCTACAGCTGCAATAGTGTTTTTGTAGCGTCTCATCGAAATCACATTTTCGCGAAATTCTAAAGAGGCGGTGGCAGCTCAGTGGAGACTTGTGAATTTTTTTTTAAAGAAGGTGAAATTTTTTTTTCGCGAAACCAAAAGTGGTTTCGTGGTCCTGGGGGACTCGGAAAACAAAATATATTTTTTTCGGCGAAATTAAAGGGGGGACGGCGGACATGCACCAACGTCCTTATCTGAACACACCATATATATATATATATATATTATACGGGACATGACGGCGACGGCAAGAATCAACCGAGTGCCCATATAATTACTATCGCGATAAAAAAATCGGCCACCACCACGCGCATATGAAGTCTTGATACACGATGCCTCGCTTGATATGGCCGCACGTATCTGCCAGTGGTGACGACAACGAAGGAGCCCGAGTGTTCTTGGCCGTGCGCAGGGACGAAGAAGACGCTGCAGTGGCCACGGTAGCTGGAGGAGGAAAGCGATTGCTAGAACTTTCTGGCCGGGGGTTCAGCTCGGGCGCCAGGCATAGCAGACGGCGACTCTATCGGTGCACCGTTGTTTCGACGCGTGGTGGCGATTCCGGGCTCGATCGTCCGCTCCGCAAAACAGTGCCAAGCATCAAGCTTACCCAGCACCTCCACCAGTGTAACGACGTGGGATCGACGAGCACACGGAGGATCACAAACAAATACGCTATATCAATGACTGAATTTGTTTGTTTGTTTGTTGCCTCTATCCTGTGGCACATACCCACTCTGGGGGATTGACCAAGAAAATGTATTGTATGCTATCGGTGATTACTATCATATTGCTTGCCAACATATAATTAGAAATTGAAAAAAAAAGAAAAATAATGTTAATAATAATCTTACAAGAAAAATAAACGTTAAAAAAAATTAACAGCAACAAACATAACAAAGAGGGAGATTAAAAAAAAAAAAGAATAGCTGTCGATATAACAATAAAGTACTGAAATTTTGCGGAGACCAGACA